>JAZGTJ010013040.1:0-15352 GCA_036877575.1 Botia almorhae
TAATGACTCTCAGCTTTATGGGTCCACAAACAGACGGTGGAGTTCAACAACACAAGCATAACACATCAGAGGCCAAAAGACTAATGCACGGAGGAATGCCATGATTCGGTGTTCAGAGCCCTGCGTACAGCTACATTATTTCTTTTCAGCTGATGGCTGGACAAACAGATGTGCACGGCAGCGAAGACAGAAAACCCCCGACAGCTTTCCGCTCCACTGTTCTCCTGAAGCACCTGACAGCCTGAAACAAACAGCACTAAGTGAAGCTCCAGAACTGCTGGCTGGAGCTGAAACGCCCCAGTGCTCCCAGCGCTCTCTCCATATCACCAGAGTCACATTAATCCAGCTTCTGGAAAGTCAGCAGTTCTCCTCAGTGTTAAGATATCAGTGCGGTTAACACAATGAATGATGGATCGTATTAAAACATGATTACGAAAACTGCTTCTGCTTTTACACACACACACACACACACACACACACAGTTTATTAATGTAAGTTTAAATGAAACCCATCCAGCTCAAGGGAGGGTTTGCTGGCAGGAGAGCTGAGCAGACAACACTGGACCGACCATCACAAAATGTTGAGGTGTTCCACCCTAAAATGAGAGAGAGAGAGAGAGAGAGAGAGAGAGAGACTATGAAAAATGATCCATGTAGATGTAAAATACACATCAGAGCTGTCATTCAATCTGTTGAGAGAGAACAGAGAGAATGCAGGTAAAATGTGCCTTTCAGAGCTTTCTCACACATCTGCAGTGTCATTTTCAGCAGACATGGATGCAGAACCGCAGATAATGCGGTGAACGCATAAAGCATTAAACAGAGTACACACACACACACACACACACACACACATATACAGACCAACAGTTCTCTTGCATCCTTCACTAGAGCTTGTACTGACAGTTACAAACATTCAGCAACACATCAAAGAAACAAAACAAAATGCTTTTGATCGCAACTTTTTTAACATCTTTTCATTAAAGAGACAACAGCCCTGAAAATACGGTTCAAATCTTTTACTTATAGAACTTTATAATAACAAACAAGTTCCACATGCCCTAATAATAATTAATTCAATCTTTATGTTCAATAAAGAATTACCTAGTTATCTAAGTTTGTAACTTAGTTACAAACTCAGTTATCTTGCTCCTTTATTTATTTAAACCTTCTCTACACTGTTGGCAAGAAAGGATCTGTGGACATCTCTCCTGACTGAAGCTGCCTTTTAAGAAAAGCTTCAAGAGGATGTATTGTACCTCAAGACGATGAGAAACAAATAAGAGAAACTGCACTGAGAGTTTGTTGTGCAGACTTTTGAATTTTGACAGTTTAGCCAGTTTATCCTCTAAAAATAATCTTAAAAGCTGATGAAAACAATTGTCGAGTCACCATGTGACTTTATGAAACATCTTAAAATTCATAACTTACAATAAACATGGTGTGTTAATCTTTAATCTGGACATTTTTGCTGCAAGTGATTTCTGGTACCTTGTCGAACAATTCTACCCCGTCCTTCTGTCTCATAACTTCATGCTAATGTAATGCAACCCCAGAACCACAGTTTAATACATAACAAAACACAGTTTGAAGTAAAATCACTTACTAAAATTTGGATGGTCAGTTGTGAACTGAGTTCTGAACTCTGTGTGTGTCTGTATGTGTGTGTCTGTTTGTATTTATGTGTGTTTGTGTGTGTGTGTGTGTGTGTGTAGTTTGCGTGTGTGTGTTAGTGTGTGCAGTGTGTGTGAGTGTGTGTGTGTGAGTGTGTGTGACTCCTCCAGGAAAGGCAGAGCAGAAGCGTCCCTCAGCTTTAGCCCTTCAGCTGGGCTGCAGAAGATGCTCTGCGCTCCTCTCGCTCCTCTCGAACACACTCATCTTTTAAACAAGCAGCTGTCTGTCTGGTGGAAAGTGTTTCTGGTTTGAGTCAGATCTCCGGGCAGAGGCTCAGGCAGAGACAGGCTCACTGCACAGGCGTGTGGGCTGAAGCTGTGTGGGCTTTCAGTCATGCTGCACTCTTACAATGATTCACTCTCACAGCTTAGCCAAGAACAGAGCTAGCGCTGAATTCAGAACCACGGACAGGGCCGGTCACAGGAAGACAGCTGCCAAACAAACAGCAAGTGTGTCGTCCCTATGAAAGAGCATCTTCTACAGGCGGGTCTTCTTCTCCTCTGACAGAACAGAGAGAAAAACAGGCTTTGTGATAACAGCTGCTCTTGTCTGTGGGTTGGCCGATATACAGATGCTGAACATGAGTTTTATATATTCCAGTGGCAGATCGGTTTATATAATGTTTAAAGAGCCCGGCTGTCTCTTTGATAATATATTGACCGAGTAAAAATCTCTGTTTAGGGTTAAAGTGTGTAACGACTGTTTTCAAATAGGTTTCCTCAACAAAACGATCACTTTATGCTACCATCACTGTAAGTAAAGTCTTGTCACAATCATTTCAAAATCTCCAGTGATGAAGTCAAACGCTTGTTCCTCACGCTGAAGAGTCTGTTCATATCAACTGTATCACTGTTTCTCATTTCACACACAAAAACTCAATAGCACTTGTGTCTGTTCTTAAGATCTCAAGTGTGTGTGTTTCCCGGTGGAATATTTAGGACAGAATCCTGCTTTGATCCCCCAATTCCTTCTGTCAGCAGATTCCCTCTCTCTCTCTCTCTCTCTCTCTCTCTCTCTCTCACTCAGCCAAATCACGCAGAGAAAGAGACAGCATGACATGATCGCAACAAGATTAGCTTTGCCGGAGCAAAACAAGGCCGGTGTGAAATCGTCTGCAGACAGGCAATTCCAAAGAGGAGGTTCTCCAAAAGATTTCCTCTGCACACAAGGGAGAGTTAGCGAACTGACAAACAGACTGTGCGTGTGACAATAACAAACACTGATTCCTCTGACAGCACAAACGCTGAAATTACAGCACAGGATCAATGTTTGAGGACGTACAATTACACATGGGGTTTATTTGAGTCCTAAATTTAAACTTCTCATCACCTTAATGAACGTTAATGATGAAACTTGTGTCTTATAATCGATCATTTCTCTCGTTTATTTGAAGTGTGACATCAACACAAGCTTTTCATCTACGTGTTAAATTACAATAAGTGTCATGACTGTGCACATGTCATGAACACACATCTAACAGAGCAGAGACGTGATCTTACCTACAGATCTTAAACACAGAGCTGCAGTTTTATGCTTGATATTAATCTGAATGTGGAAAACACTGTATTGGATGGATCCTTTTCATTTAATATCACACTGCTCGGAAATGTGTTAAGGACAAACTGAATTGATGAAAGCGTCGGTTTCTTCTGCCCGAGACGCGTACACATTTTTAAAGACGTGTAGGAAGAGTGATAATTCGTTCACAGTGTGTGTTCACAAAGGTGTCTGTTTCCCAACCAAAGCCAATAATCATGCGATTATCACTAATAACAGCATTCAGAAGTCGGTTTCAGTCTGAGCTGAAACATGTACAGTTCCTGCCTCTGTCTTATTCCATCTGCACTCAGAAACGTGCCAATAAAATACAGCTATTTCTGAAGTTGGCTACAGTAGAGAGTCACACCGACATGTCGGCTTCTGTCTCAGAACATTTCTCTGGAGTTTTGGCAGCTGGTCATGTAACTGTCACAGAACAGGAAACCCTTCATTTTGGTGTATTTTTACCCCTTGTGGATTAGCCTCAGCCCACACTGTATGGGAATTTGTGACATGTCTTACTGTGGTCTCATCTTGTGTGTTCACTGTTATAACTTCAGCTCGCTGCTAAAAAGTAGGTCGGGCAAAACTGATGGGGTTTAGACTCATATTGGTCTCTCTGGGATGGACATCAGCCATTTTCATCCAGTAAATTTTAATAAGATGTTCTATAGCTCTCCGGTCACTAATATAGTGTAATTTAAGTGTTTTACTGTAACTGCACATGTAATGAGCTGGACAAAAATACCTCTCACAGAGTTTCTGTACTGTATCAATCACCCAGCGGAGTTATTTATCGTCCTCCTTTAGGAATATCACAAGTCATTTAATATTCACAAAATGTAACCCGTATATACACATACAGACATACAAATGACACATACTTTGCATTTTATTTACATATGTGACAAGTGTAACTAATATATCACTAATATATGAGTCACACATATATGACAATATCACATATAGGGACATATGTGTCAGATATTACAGTTCAAGCCGAATGCTTGAAGATGCTTCAAGAACGAACAGTTGACATTAAAAGAAAAAACACATTCTGATAACGTGTTTACGTTCAACATCTGAAAAGTGTAGAAGTATGAAATCACTGTAATGATTGGTCTGCTGTTTACTGGAAGTTCAGCCCATTGGCTGAGGCTCTGGGTTACATATCAGAAGCACATGAAGCGGTGAGACACGCTTTAGGCACATGCTAATCTTACACCATTAGCATTCACTTAGCATACACCACCTGAAATTGAGCCAAAATCCTAGTTTAAGAAGTTCAGCGGTTCTTCAGGCAGCTCCTGGAATGACAGAACATCAGAACTAGTGGAATCGTAACAGAAATGAAACATCTGCTGACAGCATGACACATCTTCATCACCAACCCCTTTAGAAAGTCTGTCTGAGAGCCACAGGAAACAAAAGAGGACAGCCGTGCTCTCGACAGCCGAAAAGATCACGATAAACCGACGAGAGGATAGTCCCAAACCTGACAATATCGATCTGATTGCTATATTTAACAAAACACAACAAATAACCCCTGAGATGCGTTGCGATGACTCCTCACATTTTCACCAGAGTGTTACAGTGTTAAACAGATGGAGGAGGTCTCCCTGTGTTTTCTGTGTCAGGAGATGGAGCGTCACTCAGAAACAGTTCTTGCCATGACTGAATGACTAATATGTTCCTGTGCTGCCAGTGCTAATCTATATTCACTCCTACATCTTCTCATTTAAACCCAGAGACGACATCGAGTCACCTGTTACGTGCGCTTCAATGAAAGGAAGATTATACACTAGCTACATCTCACACGGCAACATTGTGTTCTCGTTTATGCTGTAGGTAATAATGTTGGCAGGAAATACTTACAGACTCAGAAACGTCTCATCGTTCAGTAAGATTCTAGCTGCATCTCTACATGACACTGAGGGGTAATGATGGACAACGTGAGTGTAACTTACAGAACTCTGAATTTAAATTGAAGGTACAGTAACAACACATGACGGCTGGCAGATTTTACTCACTCGCTGTCAGTGACACCATACATTAAATCTCAGCTCGACAGCCTCCGCTTGTGTTGTGTAGCTGAAACAGGCAACTGGTGGGTAGAAGTGACACATTCATCTGTTTCTCGGGGCGACTGAAGTGCAGCGGGTGATCTGACAGTATGAGATGCAGAGAGATGTCACTCGGTACAGAACACACTGACTGATCCACACCAGCATCACAGAACATCATCACCTTCAGAGACAGAAGAGCCAAAACCCCCAAACTCTGTTTAACTGATGATGGAAGAACAAACACAGTTTAACATGAAAGTTTGCGAGCACATTGTCTGCACCACTCAATATTATGAAGGTAAAATTGGAGTTATTCATAAAATGAACAAAGAACCACCGAGAAATGATCACAAAAGTAAATCAGAGTAAATGAAAATCACATGTATCGACCAGCGTTATGGTGCTTTAATAATGTCTTCTTGACACTATAAATATAAACTCCCACTGTATGAATAATTACTGTGAAGATTCTTCCTGTTTACAGTCATAACAACAGCATTCCAGTTTCATCAAAAGTGATTTAATACAGTGAAGGATTCAGATACACTACACTGCTTTAATGTAAACATGCCATCCAATAAGATGCCAAGAGTCTACAGGTGCAGTGTTGATGCACCAATTAAAATCTATATATGATAAGTTACTCTTCTGAAAGAACAAGGAGAACCTGCTGAACATCAGACAGGAAGCAAGAACATCTTCTGCAGCTTCACTGGCAGTTACTCACAGTTCAGATTATCTGACAGCCTTCGTCATGTAGCAGGTTTTCACTTAGAGAAAACATGTTTTAGGATAACTTACTATTTACTCTTTAGTGTCTGTTGTCAAATTTTGACCTTGCTACTATTCTGTTGTGTGTATATGCAGCACAAAACTGCAGCAAAAAACGTTGACAGGGAACTGCTGGGAATGTTTTAAACAGTGTAGCAGCGTTTTGAGCACTTTGCTCTGAAAAGAGAAAAAGGAGAGCAAAACGAACAGCCTCTTAACACAAAGCTGACCGTGTGACACTTCACACGTCTGCAGCTGTCACTGGGTACTGCGCGAGCAGAGCAAGAAGTGCTCAGAGCTGGAGAACCAAATGAGCAATGAGACACAGCCGCATATTAACACTCGAGAAACAGTTTCAATGACAAATCTGCCTCATTTGCGTGTTTTTAAATGAACTTGTTCGCTAGTAATTTTCTGTCATGTTTATTAGCCATTCACCAGCTGCCCAGATAAAATAGGTCATTCAGGCTAAAAAAAATCACTTAACAGGATATTTATTATTTAAAAATATTAAATATTTAAAGCGCACGTCTGTCTAGTGTTAGTTGCTATTCTCTTTTTTCTTTTCTTAGTTGCTCCTAGTTGGGCAAATTAATGTGCAATTTGTGTATATTTGTGAGAATATGTACATTTATGAATGTAAAAATGTACGTAATTCATACCACTATTATTCCATCATTCCAATTATTTCATTAACAAAACAATATGAAAAAAATCAGGCCAAACATTCCTGTTTAAACATCTTTTAAACATATTTTTTAAATATCCTCTTATAATCCGTTTTCTTCCCGCTTCCCAGCAAGATCTTCAAAAGTCCATCAGTTACTTCAGACTCTCCATCTCATCCATACCAGCGTTTTGAAGGCATCTCCAGAGGTTATCTCTATCTCTATCACAGCGTATTATCTGCTACCCGACAGTCTTTGCGGCGTTACGTCACCATAGCGTGACGCTCGTGTGCGTTAGCAACAAACATAAAGAAATGTTGTGATTTTCTTCTATTTACACACTCCCAAAATTGATCTAGAGGAACTTTAACATTCTTCTAACATTCTTCTCACTTCTGCAAAGATTTGCTTTCTTTGTGAGATCGTAAAAGTTCATCGTCACATGAAGACTGTGTAGAAAACTTCTGGATGATCGTTTTTTGAGCGCCGGTTAAAGATGCATTTTAGCACACATCATTTCTCTTGTGTTCCTCTGTCTTCTCTCTGATGCTATAACTGGAGATGATTCATATTGTGCAAACACACAGCTGAAGGGTACTGAGTGATGGATTCGGGGGGGCTCCCAGAAAAGTGGCACGTTTTGATTTGATTCTTTATGAAGTGGGCGCCTTTATTCTGAGTCACACCGTTTGTGTTTTTGAACGCTTTTGTTTTCTTGTTCTTTAAGATGGACGACCTTCTCTTGACATATTTCATGTGTTTACAAATGAACAGAACTGAGAAGCGAAGTATTAAGACAGACACACACTTCTGTCAACAAAAGATGTTCATTCACACGTATACCTGTCATTAAAACTCATCTAATCCAGTTCATCTAAATCCAACAATCCTGCTGTAATGAGAATGTTTGTGTCTTTGCTCCAAGGAAAATGTGAGATAACATGAACCCTGCAGGAAAATAGAATCTCTCTCTCTCCCTCTCTCTTGCCTCTTGTTTCATTGTCTCTCTCTCCTCTTGTTTCACTGTCTCTCTCTCTCTCTCTCTCTCATTTAACTGTCTCTCTCTCTCTCTCTCTTTCTCTCTCTCTCTCTCTCGTTTAACTGTCTCTCTCTCTGCTCTTGCTTCACTGTCTCTCTCTTTCTTTGTCCCTCAGCAAATTTGCAAACAGACCATAAATCTCTCTCATGGGGAACGAATGTAAATCTTGATCTACTACATGAAACTCCAGGGATCTTGTTTTCAGATGTTGTTACACACGATCTCTACAGAACAGATTATTATTACTCCATCACCTTAACACAGTCCACACAAAACATTCTCCACAGCACCTCTTTATAAACTGTGTAACTGGGTTTTCATCTTCCATTGTAGGTACAGTCCAGCTCACAGGGAACCTTCTCAGAACGTTGGCTAACGTTCTGTAAAAGTTCTCAAAGTTAACCTTTGTTTAACCAAAACAGATGTGCTGAAACGTTGTGATTCTGTCATCTCTGGAGGAATGTCCAGACACCAGACTCATGAACTCATGAGGTGTCTCTCAATGAGTGTAGATCTGCTCACCCTTCATTTACCTCTTTAGACACAGATGGGGACGAGACACCTGAACCAGCAGCAGGAACATCTCTGTATCTTCAGATGGGGAGGAAAGAGTGATTTATAAGCAGAGGATGTTGGTGTGATACATCAGCTGCACAGTGTTGTGATGGAGCTTTACAGCGCAGCTGTTATGTAAACCTCCCTCATATGCAAGTGTGTTTATGTAACCGAGCATGAGAGAATTCAGAAAGCTGCCGCTCTGAGGCGGTCTCCAGCATGCGCTCCGCTTGTCTCCTTTCTGCCTACACCTCCGTCAGCTCACAGCTGGCTGTCCAGCGCCGTCACACACACATTCTGCTTCTGACACAGTCACACACAAACACCGTTCCACACAAACACAACCTCCTGCCTCTGTCCTCACACATTCACTGCCGTTCGCCTGTAACTCTGTCAGATCTGGGTGGCATGCACAATCTCTTTGTCATGACTTCCATTAGTACACAGTTGCCATGACAACCGGCTCTTATGAAAGCTCTCCACATTTCTATTCTATTGGCTGTTTTGAGATTTATACGAAGGTTCCTCACGCGTCGCCGCTGCAGCAGATCAGTTTAACAGCAGATCAGTTTAACAGCAGAACGCTTCTGATTCACACCTGTTGGCTGTTTCAAACGGTCTATTGGAGGAGTTTGAGGGCAGGACAAGGTCAAAAGAGTTTAAACAAATAATCTGGTTTCTTACACTGTGCAGGAATACCTGACACCTGTTTTTAGCACTTATTCACTGTTGCTCTCATAGTTGTTGAAATTGCTTCCTTGTCCTCATTTGTAAGTCGCTTTGGATAAAAGCGTCAGCTAAATGACTACATGTAAATGTAAAACATCCTTACAGAGAGACACGTGAACTTCACATGTGCAAAAACACATGTAAACATGTGATTCCAGGGGTTTCCCATGAGAATTTACATGGGTTTCGCACAAAAATCACACATTACACCGCGCCCAACACAAATCAGACTGATTTTATCAAATACAAGAAGTGTTAAGAGAAATATTGTGTGTGTGAATTGTAAATCATAAACACCAAGTGTATCAAAAATTCTTTAAATATACAATTAAGTTCTAGCATCAGTTATAATGCAGCGCTTATGAGGGGATGAGGGGAGGCTGCTTGTGTGTAACAGATACGTGTGTGTGTGTTTAAGACACTGACTCCATCTGGTGGTGAGTATGTGTACGACTCTTTTTTGGGATATTCAAATTAAAAAAATGAAAATGTTTAACGTATTTAAGGTGAATACGGCCAATCTTTGATATGTATTGTTACACATATGCTTGTTGAAAATATTATTAAATAATAAACGAAATAATGCAAACTAAAAATATCACTGCCGATATTTACACATTTCTGTACACTCTTAAAGGTGCTTTAGAAAGAACCATTATTGGTTGTATGGTTCCTTTCAAGAACCTTTCACATTTTGTGGAAATGTTTCACAAAAAAAGGCTTAAAACACTTCATTTCTGCCTGTGCTCTGCCATCCTCTCTCATAACCGTCCCTCATCTCACTAACTAAATGAAATCTGCTTCATCTCTCTGTCCTGCAGAATCAGCAGTTCACACACTCTCTTTCAGTGTCATAAATATTTCATGAGTGGACACACACACAGACACTTCCTCTCTCATCCATACAGTGAATCACGGTACGACTACCTGTCTGTCTGAATTTAGAGCCGAATTTGTGTATTTACTTTCAGAGTGAGAAGGGAGATGTCTGGAGATTTTAGAAAGTGTCTCTGAGGAGCGAGGAACAGAACAAAGACAGACACAGAAAGAATAGCCAACAGTCGTCTCACTCAGACAGGCAGTGATTATGTGCACGGCTAACCATCAGCTAGACAGCTAGTTTGTCACAGAACAGTTTGGACGTTGGTCAATTGACGCCCTCACTGGATGGATTTTCAGTGAAATATTTGAATAAGATATTCTGGTTTATGTGCGGTCCATTTGAGCTTGATGCAATGAAAATAAATAATTTGACTTTATAGAAATGTGAGTAATATATATATATTTAACTGCTTATTTTGTGTCTGTTGTTTCGAAACACACCATGGCTGACAAACACAACGTGACAGAAATCACAAGCTTTGATCAAACTAAACTCAGAAAGACAGACACTCAAGAGAAGAACCTCTGCCAACCAAAGAAGGTACGCAGTCCACAAAATGTGTTGCTTTTTGTATCGCTATTTAAAAACCGATAATGGTGTTGCTTTGCTGCAGTCCACACACAGGGCTTCAATTGTCTGTTTTAAAAGCCTTTTGCGTACGAGTGTGAAAACTCATCATTACAGCAGACATCTGCATTTCAAGCCGATGAGGTCAAGATACAGAATAAGATTTACAAATGGACATCAAATGAAACACTAAAATTAACGCGCAAAGATCTCAGAACGATCCGATATGAAAAACACTCAAAGAAGAGGCGAGTCCAAGATGTTGTTTTTGGTTTTATTTTAAACCGTCACATCCAGCAAACAGTTTTTTAAAAAGTGTTACGCAAAATGTTGATTTCTAACATATGACCTATTTGCCCTTGATAGGGTTCAGACTTCTTAGGTTGCAAGTCCCTTCGGAAAATCAGACGGCTCCTTCTGAATCAATCACATCAGACTGTACACCGTCACCTCCAGAACTATTCCAGAATGAGTAAAAGATCTGAACTGCAGCTGTGTGAATACTCAAAACACTTTCATTCAGCACAACAAATCTTCCTAATTATTTAACATATATAAAAAACAAAGTATGGAAGATTTAACAGCCGCTTCGTCCTGTCCTCAGATCAGATCCTGACTCCACGAGTGTATACGGCAGAAATGGTCTGTTTTGCCACAGGATGTGAGGTCACCCATCACATGTCCATCACAAACTGACTGTCATCAGCTGTGGAAAGATTAGAAAGTTCAAACGGACTGTGTCAGCTTTTGATCAGTCATTTTCACGTGCGGTACGGTACACACTGGATATTCCCCTGACATGGAAGTCAGGTTAGCCAACTCTGAGCAGATCAGATGGACTTCATTTGCTTTTCTCATGATGTCACTGAAATGTTTCTCCATTGAGCTCTTTTCTAACGCTAATGAGTGACTTTGAATATCAACTCTGCTCAGTAAACCATCACTGCTGTACAACTGTGTGACTAGAAAATGCATTATGCAAACATTTACGTCTTTAAATATCACTTTACAGTAGACAACCAAAATAACGTGTCTCGCAAAAGTGTTTGAGAACAAAAGATGAATAAATTATGAACCAGTTTAAACCAGTTTCTCAAGATTTGCATGGCTGTTGATTTAAAAAAACTAGGTCTGAGTGTTTCAGTCATAATTCACCACATCACCTGAGGGGAATCTGATGGGGCTACGAGCAATAAAATGAGTTTGAGAGCAGAAGAGAGATTTGAAAGAAAATGAGAGACATATGTCAGAATATGAGAGCAGATACTGGTCTCCTACCGGGGACATCTCTGTTGTTGTCCTCCAGCTCTGCGGGCTGCACTGAGGGTACGGTGACCCCCGGGATGTGAGGGAGGCAGCAGGGAGGGGTGCGCGCAATCGGCGAGTTTCGACATTCCAAGAGAAACTTCCGATCATAGATAATACGAGTCCCTATCAACACAAAAACATCCAAATTAGTCCTGGGGTTAAAAGCTGGCACAGGTTCACAGCATTAAGTGCTTCAGGGCACAGTCTGTCTGTCTCCCTGTGTTTTACTCAGTATTCAGTTCAGTTCTGAGAATACTGACAGGGGTGCAAAAAACTCAAAACAAGGTGCCGCCGTTTAGATACCCTACAGTAACCCAAGATAAACATCACCAGAGTTACTGAATAAAACACACCCAGTGCGATTGGCTGACATGTTTATAAAACAGTTTTAATATAATTATTTTTCTTTTAGTAACACGCATTACAAAATCTATCAATGTCATGGCCATCGGATTTGTTTGCTTGAAACTCCACGAGTTTAAACTCCACATGGTGTCTCCACGGAAACTCCAACAACCGTGAGATGAATATTAGTCGTCATGGTTTGTAAATATTAGACGCACAGAAACACTTTTAGATCAAGTTGGTGATGTTGCCAAATACAGCTTGTAAACATCTTACAGTCTCTGTGCGTTATGATTGCGCAACCTGGACCACCAACAGCTCCTCAGAGACTCAAAACACATGTTCCGCGCAAACCCAGAACATAAACTATATTTATGAGACATACTGCTGTTAAAAACGCATGTATTAGACTGCGTCTTACCACCGGGAGTTGTTGAAAACACAGTTCCTCCGGGAGTCTGACTGTAGATGTCGGAGAGCGGAGACCAGATCTTCTCCGCCATCAAACGGCCTGGAATCGGGCAGGTGGATGAAGCTTCGCAGCTGGTGGACATGATTTCTGCTGAAGGTTCAGGTGATGATGATGTGTTAAGTTCCTGCTGGAGATGTTTTGGGCTCATGAGATGTGCTCCACGTGTTTGGAGCGTTTGGGGAGGAGCTGCAACCTCTGACCAATCAGAAGCCGAATCCGCCCAGTGAGGCCCATGATAGGGTGGACTGTTTAAAGAGGCACCTTATGGTGTGTACACGAGCTCTTTACAAACCTCAGTGTGACACGTGGTATGGACACCACTAAGTAATGTGTCAAAACAAACTATTGGAACATAAATACTATATACTTAAAATCTGAGACTCGTCATTGAGGAGTCCTGCAGTAAATACATACAACTAACCACCTGATCATGTTTGGTAATTGAAGCTTCTGTCGCTTGTACCGTTTCTAATGTACAGCCTTTTTATGTTAGCAGAACTCTCCAATGAGGTCCACAGGTCCAACCTAACGAATCTCACCTGAATCAGCTCATCAAGATCTTTGGGACTGACAGAAACCTCCAGACCAGGTGTTACTGGAGTTCAACTCTGCCGCTCTGTGGACCTCCAGGAATCTGAACCTGACCGTTGTATTACAGTTAACTTGCATTGTTACCAGTTTCAGATGCATGTTCACGCTGCAGATCAACCGATTCAAGGAACGCTCACACAGCAGATAGATTTCCAACTTTTTATTGAATATTAAGGTAAATATTTCACATTAATACAGGCTACATAAAGTAGAGCCACTATACGACATGAAATTTACTCTGGTTTGAACCCTTTTTTCAGTATGTAAACAATTATACAGGTATTTACCACTCTGAAAGGTCTGATTTCATTTTCCTTACACACTCATCTAGGTCTCGGTCGAGTATAAATACCGCGCTGTCCTACTGAGCCCTGCCGACCAAAAACACTTACGTGGGGCTTCAATGTCAAAATGGCTACACTACTCAGAACGTATCCTGTTGAACAGGCAATCGGTTTTGTTCGGACGTGATAGACACGTCGAATCCCACACTGGATTCACTCGTTTTAGTCAGGCACATCAAGGGTGTCCACTTCTCGAATTTCAAAACTGCTTTAACATTTTGTGGGCAGACAATGATGTTAACACCACGTCTGGATAACTAGGTAATCATCTTGTTCTTTTAAACGCACTTCTGGATACTGTTCCTGGGCGTCTGGATCGATAGCGGTGTTTAGTTGACGTGGTTCAGATGCACGTTTCCCACATGTGGAGCCCAGGTACCAGGCCATACCTGCAACAACAGAGACGGACAGAGTTAAAGACGAGAGGGGTGGGACTGCTCCTGCAGCCTGTTTTTACTGGCTAACAATAATGACCTGCTGTGGGTCTGAACTCTCAGCAGAGTTGGGAACAATCTTCAGGATGGGATTCCAGGCCGGGTCTGAGGTGTGAAGACCGTTGTACACAGGACCTCCCGGGGCCTCCGTCATCTGAGGGTGGGGTGGGATCATCGTACTGCCGTACAGTGACATTGGCAGCCCCTGCAGTCCACAAAACAACCAAACAAAAAAGACAATGTCAACAAAACCACCGACCTCCACTTCTTTTATCTGAATGAAACCGAAGAATTTGAATCAAAACATCACATTTTTTATCACACATTTAAAGCTGCAATCTGTAACTTGTTTCATGTTTTTTGTTTTCACACAATTTTATGTTCCACACAGATATGAAGAGGTGAAAGTGACAGATTACAGCTTTAAAGTAAGATTTTAAAAACGGTGTACACTACAGTCTCCAGACTCATGGCGTATTTGTTTTTTATACGGCACACCGTATTTTGTTGTTTGCGTTTGGCATCTGACTGGACCTGCAAGAAGTGGCACATGATGTCACACTTAACAAGCAAATACACGACACCTTCGGAAAATCCATGAAGTTGGTGGGTAGAGGTTGATGGAAGGCATTAGAAGGAGCCACAATCCCGGTGTCATCACGCTCCATAGCCTGATGTTGAGAGAAGGCCGACGGCTCCTGCATGTGCTGATGCATCACCAGGCCTCCCATCAGGGGCTGGGACCAGCCTGACATCGTCTCTGTGAACAAGAGGAACGCTTGTTTGTTCAGTTTCTTCTTTAATGCCATGCCTAATTCATGGCGAACACAAGGCACAGCAAACTCACCGGAGGCACTGCCCACTCCAAAAGACCAAATGCCACCCTGTCCAACCGGTGGGGTGTAGCTGGTGGGCAGCATGGTGTGGTTGACTGAGCCTGTCTGCCGGATTCGGGCCAGGCGCTCGGTTCCAATCGGAGGGGGCACTTTGCGGTCCTGCTGGTTGGAGCTACTGGGTTTTGCCTGTATCATAGTGGGAGTCACTGTAGATGTGCAATGAGGTGAAGATGCCCCGGAGGACACAGAGGGCACTGGAGACTCACCTAAACCGGATGAAGCAAAACAAAGAGATTATCATCTGATTATATATTCCAGCCACAGAATTCAGGCACGTTTTCTAAAAATCAATGTCAGACGTTTAGGGTCACTTAACGGAGATTTTTCTAACGGTCGTAAAAACATTTTGAAGGCATTTGCTTAACTGTTTTTCATAACGTTTTTTGTTTTTGAAATGAATGAATTAAATAATAAGAGAAAACAGCCATTAAGAGCCCAGCATAGACGAAACAACTTAAATAGCGTCTCAGAG
>JAZGTJ010013041.1:0-15352 GCA_036877575.1 Botia almorhae
CTTTCTCAAAATATCTACTTTGTGTGCCATAAAGATGTCATCTAGGTTTGAAATGACATGAGGATGTGTTAACAAAAATATTGGTTTTGCATGAACTATCACTTTAAGGATCACTTTCATTAAAATTACCCAAGCCTTTTCTGTAATCTGTGGTCACTATTTGATGTTAATATCATACAACACAAAGAAACTTCAGTATTTTTGGTAGTACAGTATGTATGACAGATTTCCAGAATCATTTCCATGATTCAGAGATGATTCAGGAGAAGTGTAAGTGTATGGTCATCTGTAAATGACACTACAGCATTTCACTACAGGATGCTTGAACAACATGCTGTGTAATGATATACTACATAAGTGATTCTGCTCTGGAATTACTGATGACAAACCAATGAATTCATGATAATACAGGCATTGTGATAATGCGCCTGGTGACTCACTCATTTTCTGGTTCTTTTTCTATAGCAGGCGGCAGAATGGCTGTAATAAGATACAAGGGCCTTTGCTCAAATAGGGACCCAAACTCACAGGCCCCCAATTGAATTACAAGGACCCTTTATGAATGACTTGGTGTATGAATGACCCCTTTTACTGGGGAGACATATACGTTTTTAAACATTACATTTTTGTAATGTTGGGAAACTGCATAATTATTCCCTTACGTACACAAGACAGAACACAACGAGAAGAGGTTGGTCTGTTCTTCCTGGGACTGACAACATTCCACATTAACATGTACTGCACATATGAAACAGTTATAAAACACAAAACAAAGCAGCCTTATATTCTATATCCTCATATTCAAATTGCTCCAGGGAAGCCTGAAAGTTAGTGCTGTAATTCATTACAGTAAGTCAATGTTTTCACTTCATCTGCATTTCGGGGTCAAAGTGAGAGGCGGGACTAGTGGGCCGCCTATGAAGTAAAGTGAAATTGAAAGTATCTGTCAATGTATGGTAAGCCATGAAATGTGTGCCCTGCATTTAATCTATTCAATGAGCAGTTAACACACACACCTGGAGCAGTGGGCAGCTATTCTTGCAGCTCCAGAAATTATGCAGTTGTGATTCTCATATTAGGGGAATTCAAAGGGGTCAACACGACCAGAGTTCAACAGCTGAGCTACGCCCATGGCTCTCTCCCATGACAGAGGATGGGTGAACTGATTAGCCCGAGGTCTCTCTTAACCATCCCAGTCAAATCAGTGTGACTGGATCTCCATCCAAAAACCTAGTGGTGTAATCACCTCTGTTGATTCTGATTCGGGCGCTGCTGGCAGAGCTAAGAGGGGACATCCAGAGTGGCCAGTTACCGTAGCAATAGGCCGTATCTGAAGTGGCTTTTTTATATAAAGTATACCAAAGAGAGAGTGGAGAGGAGATTATGGACACCTCCTGTTTTTTAATTAAATTAATTATTCTCGTTATTACTTTATCAAATATTTTCTCTCAGTCATGCATTGAACAGCTGCTTTGAGCACTTCAGCAAAGAATATATGACCTTTCAACCACTATAACCAGCTGTCATTTCCACCTACATGTACCTGCAAAAAACACTTACTCACACTAATTACTCTTACAGTTGGGTAAATCATTTACTGTTAATTGGCCATTTATCAGTTTATGTCCTACTAAAAAATAACTTCAAAACACATTTTACTGTATTACTCTCATAGATTACAAATATGAATGAATAAGATTTTTGATTACGCACTGTAAAATGTTACAACAGTATGTAAAATTC
Organism: Botia almorhae; assembly: GCA_036877575.1. Lineage (NCBI taxonomy): Eukaryota > Metazoa > Chordata > Actinopteri > Cypriniformes > Botiidae > Botia > Botia almorhae. The sequence goes on from JAZGTJ010013041.1 coordinate 1,744, forward strand.
CTTGTGAGATAAATTTACACGACAAGCAAAACTGTTTAAGATATTGAGACTTGTTTTCAATGTATAACATAATGCTTTTATTTTACCTACTTTCTGTACAAGTTTACCTATTAATGGTTTAAATCGTAGATGTAAAAATAAATTTCACACAAGATTGTTGGATTTGAACAATTGTTGTGCTAAAACAACTATTTGCCAATGGTTAGGAAAATGTTATCAACAACCATGTAAACAACCAGCCAATATTTTAGTCGATTGAGTAAAGCATTTTCTCCTTTTTGAGAAAGACAAAACATTTGTTTACATTTCCTACAATTCAAAATGCATTTTCAAAAATCCTCTCTCACAAATGCTCTCAAGTTAATAAACTTTAAAATAAGCCATATGTTACTTTTATTAATAAAGGTTTCAAAAATACATCTTGGCTATTTGGAACACTGGCTTTTCAAGAGAATTCATCATGGGGGAGTTACATTTTCCCTAGATACAGGAAACAGAAGCCTATCAGTCAATAATTCCTGTGGAGCATTATCAAAAGTCAAGAAACAGGCAACAGGAATACTGCAGAGTTGTGCACTAAAGGTCAACACAGCCAGGAGGACCAACGTTCCACAAATACTGACTTACCTACACTCACAGTGGAACAGAAATCAAAATGTTCACCTCACACCAACATTGGAAGGAGAACATGCAAACTCCACACAGACAGACCCATTGTGCCAGCTGGGGCTCAAACCTAAGACCTTCTTGCTGTTAGGTCAGCAGTTCTACCCACTGAGATACTGTGCTCTCTCTAACTCATGCTTTCAAATACAAACTTTTTTCTCTCTGACTGTCAAACTTTATTAGAAAATTATTGTTTGGGATTGTAAATACCAATATGTGACCTATGCTGGCAATGAGTGAGAATGAGCATGGGCTAATTAAGAGCTACATGCAAAATAAGTGAAAAAGTCCCTCGTCTAATGATGCCAATGCTTAAAATAGCCGTTAAACTTCTAAAAGTATATTTATTAGTACTTTTTCTGAGAGGTGAGCCTTTCTAAATCTTTCATTTGTTTTAATAATCCATAAAGAAGACTGACGCTTCAGAAAGGTGTAGCTCATTCCAACAAATTCTGCATCATTTTTTCTAAATCTTTTTAAAATGGAGAATGTGAAAACAACAAACTCTAGCCACCAGTTCCTCACATGTCACAAGCGCAACACTTTCTGGAACTTGTTGTTTGGTCATCTTTCTGAGGGAAATAACAGAACTAAAATGCCGGATCATATCATGGCATTGTTTGTGACAGCAGCAGGGCTGGACAAATACGAAGCACAAGCGGTTTCCCTCAGCATGTTACTTCCAAACGTCTGATTTTACAAAACTTGGAAATCTGAGGTGGTACCAACGTTTGATACGTGGATCATGGAGTGGTTTTGCATTTGGAAAAAACATTGGTTGTTAAAGAAAGGAAAGAGCGTGAGTCTTTTACCAATTTGATGGACAAATCTGCAGATTGTGTTGATGTATAACAGTTGCTGTAATATTTTTTACTCTGTTTTTTTTATTGTTGTCATTGTTTTATTGTCCCTGTTATGTTGGTGTGTAACAAAGAAGTAAAGAAAAACTAATTTAAAAATTTGCCCACTGACTTGCCAGCACTGGTCACATGTGATTATTGGCTTATTTTCTTAAGAAAAAGTCAACTGATGTTTTCATGTATCGGTCTGAATGGACCAAACGTTCCTTCTAATGCTCTGTTTCTTATCGAATTGAGCTCTTTGGTATTTTGGTGCTATTCAGAGTTGCTATTTGGTATTTTGGTGCTATTCAGAGTTTTTGTCAGCTTTTGTGAAGAGGCTTATATGGAAGACAGAAGTAGTGCCAGCTATACTGTAGTCAAAATTTCCTTTTATTCACCCACGTAAACATGGTAGCTCGAAAAATGCAAACCTGAGTGAAGAAATGCTGTATCCTGCTGCTCAATAGAGGGGACATTTACACAGAAGTCTTAAAGGCACAACGGCAAAAATGCCGTTAGAAAGGCTGGAAATGGCCGTTATGAAAAGTGGATTGTCTGTTTAATGGAGAATCAAAACAACACACATTTGAAATGAAAGTGACTGTCTGCTCGAAGACCAGGACACTTCCCTGTCCTCCCTTCAACTCCTCATCACGAGAAAGAACTGATAAAAGTGTTCATCAAACAGTATACGGCTAATCTGAGTGTTTCCTGAAGCTCAGAAGCGGTTTGCGAAGCTTTAATCTCCACAAAAAGGTCTCACGGAAGATTGTTTTCTAGAAGCGCCCCACCTGGGCTTGTGATGTTATTTGATGTTTGGCTTCAACAGCTCAGACAGGAATACCAAAGCAGGACCCACTCAGGGGCCACGATGCAAAACTACCTGGACATCTGAGGACATGAGCAGACAACACATGCAATACAAAAAGTAAAAAGAACAATCCATTTTGAGCAGGACATATTATGACTATAATAACAACAAGAAATCATCAGCACACCTGTCTGCATATGAAATATGTATAATTCAATTTAAAAGACACAAATATGCTCCTTAAAAGCACTTGTTTTTTTAACCTGCATTTTTAACACTTTGGGCAAGAGGCTAAACACATTCCAGACACTTCAGAGTCATGGGGTTAAGGTTCAATTTTAGCCTGCATCATATCAACCGACAACACTGTCTATGGATAAACATTTATACAGAAATAAACAGCAATGATTGGTTTAGTAACTATCGTGATGATTTGTGTCATTTGGAATGAAATTAAAGGGAGCATTTGTACTGCACTACAGCTAATTCCCACAACACTGAATCCTCAACGCATACTGAAGTGTGGTCGCAAACACAGCACACAGCTGCGCAGACAAACAGCCAGGTTAAACTAAACAGGCAAATTTGTTTTAATCAACAAAAAGTTGATCATTAATAATAATCCCTTGCTACAATAAACTCCATGCAACTAAAACAAACATGTCCCCAGAATGCATACAGTGTGTGAGGTTCTCCTAAAACTCAACCCTGTGGGATACAGCAGCATCTGAACTTTCCGCACCTCCTGTTGTGGTCACAGGTCACTATGACTCATCTGCAGGTCTGGGCAGGTCACAGTAGGGCTCCGTCTGTTCTGGAGGCCTGTAGACAGTTATCACTTTTCATCTGTGTAGCACAGGTCCTCTGGTACACATGCACACGGGCTACAAGTACTGCTGAGCGATGCACTCCCACAGCTCGGCCCTGACAGTGTCCCCACCAGTACACAATTAACGAATGACTCATCAAACTGTGCCAGAACAACAGACTGTTTTACAAACACGGCAAAAAGAAAAGTTTGAATGACTAAATCTAAATGGACTTTAGTTGAATCAGAGAAATGCGGCTTAATGTTTGTAATAAGTATAGTATGGTTAGTACGGTTATTTTGCAATAGAGGGGAAATATACGGATTACAGGAATTTACAGGATTATCAATTACAGGAATTTCAATTACAGGAACTTGATGTTTTAGCTAATTACACATCCAAACTACATTTTTAAAGTCATTAATAGTGGTAAAATAATGGCCTGAAATGATATTTAGCATTTTTGTTCAGACAAACAATGATATCATTTCTTCGTTATTGTTTGAGATAAAGGAGTTACAGGAATGTAAATAAAACTTAAAGATGCTATAAAATTTAAAATTTATAAAATAGCCCTACAGTATATTTTAGCAAAACAGAGCAGAGGAATCACTGTTACTGTGACAACCCTAGACTCATTATGGACTCATTCCTTAACTCATTCTGGTTTGGTGACATCGGATTGGCTGACAGGTGTTTGGAGGGCGGGGGTTTGCAGCATTCTTTACCGCACCCTAAACAGTGTATATGGTACTGAGATTTATATTCATAACCAAAGCCACTGTTCCTACAAGGATTCAATACATAAAGTTGGTCTGTTCTTTCTCGGCAGGTCTTGAGTGACTCCAGATCGAATTGTTGTCTCTGGCATGGCAGAACCAGAACCCAATGAGATTAAGTCTGCTGTTTGTGTCATAACGCCCCATTCATTAAATGCAGATAATCACACACAGGACCTGAGGGAAGCCTCCATTATGGGTCTCCAAGCAACTAGAACCCTATAAATCACACAGTCATACTAAGCTCAGTCTGAAAATCACATCTGACAAAAACATTATGCAAGAAGGTGATGTTATCACTGTCCAGATATTATGAGCTCTCTGCTTGAGGTTAGATGTTATTCTAGAGAAAATTTGGCCTAGAAAACAGAGAAATCCCAAACATACAAATGAGAGATTTCTATCACTACAGATAAATGATGAATAATCCCTCTCATTTCAATGAAGGTACTAGTTTGTTATCTGAGATATGATACACAAATAACTTAAATACTGCCATGTAAAGTCAAGCGCCAGTTTTGGAGAAGTGTGAGAAACCAACCAATGAGACCCAGCCTTCTTAAATTAAAGGAATAGTTCACCTAAAAATGAATATTGTGTCATTATATCTTGTCTTTCTGACCTTATATTGTTCTTTCTTCTGTGAAACACAATATGAGATGTGTAATTCATACTGCCAAGCTTCAGAAAAGACAGTAGCTACAAAACAGTAGTTTATTCTCAAATTGTATTAACGCCAGCTCATAGATAGAAAATGGCACTGGTATGTTACCGATTTTGACACCAAGTAAAACTTGCGACTGCAAATGAAATTTGAAAGCTTTCTTTACGACTTTAATTTCAGTCTGTGCCCTACACATAGTTTTCAAATAGCTCCAGAAGACATATATAGATCAGGTCCCAGATCAGAAATCACATTCCCAGAAGAGGAATATAAAACACAGGTTGTACACAGGTTATGCTGGCCTTTCTGGAGCTTGGCAGTATAAAACCACTATCCAATTTCATCAAATGAAAAACAGACGCTCAGACACTCTGTCCAATATCTTATTTTACAAAATAAATGCTGAGATAATGATCCAAAACTTCATTATTGGATAAAACCTCCCTTTAGTGCTCTTTGGTAAAGCAATTAGTACAGTAGGCATCGCACAAACATGCTGTTCTTATATCTAGCTAATTTCCTCATGCATAGAAACCTTGAGACAGCTATGGTTCTAACAAATAATTTGTTATTAAGAAATCCTCACAAGGTGAAAAGTGCAAAGCGCGCAGACACACACAACGCGATATCTCTTTTGTGTTGACAGCTGTACTGATGAACTGTGTACGGGAAACATTCGTCAGCTTTGCTACCATCTAAAATCAGCTTTGCTACCATCTAAAGTCTTTGCTATCATCTAAAATCAGCTTTGCTACCATCTAAGTTTCCTCAAGATGTCAATATCTTCAGCTAGCGACAATGGTAACTATTAGTCATAGAGAGACTTTATCCACCCCGGCTGTCAAACACATCTAAAGCTATTCCAGACATGGACGGGCACAAAACTCAATCAGCTTCACACAGGGGTGGAGTCGCTATGAGGGGCGGGGCTTCAGGGGCGTCATGTCTCCAGCCCTTTATCCTCTTTTAAAGGTTCACGTCTTCTACGACACATAAAACATGTTTTATGACTTCTTGATAAAAAGGAGTAGAGCCACAGACTAACACATTCACTCAACTCGCCGCACTTTTAAAGCCTGTGTTTATGTGACTCGCATTCAATACTCTAGCAAGATGCTAAAAACACACCTGTTATGAGTGGCGGGTGGGACTGTCAGCAGGTGTCAACAAACTGTCAACGCTTCATGAAGCTGATGAGGTAATATTGTGAAGCACACCGGACAGTGTTTACAACGGCAAAGTCATGGGTTTGATTTTCATTTTGTCGTACACTACTAAAATGTACCCTGAATGCTTTGCGAATCTCTCTGGATAAAATGAATAAACATAAATGTAGAAGCGAAAACTCTATTCATTTACGGTTATACAACATGGTAGACGCACACAAAGGTAAGACAAGAGCTTATCTCAAATACAAATATTTCATTTAATTAAAATAAGAAACCACTCAGCTGTCCTTGAACAAAATCACTGAGCATTAGCGCTATCATCAGGAGGGCGGGGTTTACGGTTGGGTGCATCCTCTGCATCACCTGGCACCTCATGATTGGCCAGTGCCCAGACAGGATTGCAGGCCTCATGCTGGCTGGGATTAGGGCCAGTGTATGAGGTGCAATGGATGTCAGACAAGCCGTCTTATTTCTGCCTGCTTCGCTTCATAACATAACAACCAGTCTTGGGTGCATGTGCGGTCTCTATTAAACGCCAAAACAGAAAACAGGAGATAAAGCAGAAGCTCACCAATCCTATGAGAGCTCCACAAAGCAAACTCCATGATACCGATGTATACCTAATTACACTGGTGGATTCCATTTTGCCCACTGCTGATAACTTTATCATTCAGAGCAAATACAACAAATGTCATGGCTAAACTGGTGTTTAAAAATGCATTGCCATTATAAGAACGCATAAGATTGTAGACCTGTTGAATATATAATGTTACTCCTACAGATGGGCTTGCGATCTGATAAAAGATTAATAATGAAGGTCTGCGTCTTGCATTCGTACGTTTTTAACGTACATTATAGTGAATGAATTGTTGATGTGATTATTTACAGCAACGGATACATAAAGATGTGAGAGCCATTAAGTGGAAATCAAAATAAGTTACAATTGCTCATGGGCACATCACCCTCATTCAGAAAGAGTAATTGTAGCTCTGGGCACTGATTATCATGGATTGACGTGTCACCAACCATCTGATTGGTTAAAAATATAAAAACTTTAAAACAAAAGCTCCACCAGCTGCACCTACTGTACATGTGCTGCCAACAATTACAAGCACCTGAAAAGCTGTACAAGATATATTACTGATAGAATGTCTGTTTGGGTTTATTGTTTGGCTTATTTTAACTAAAACTTCTTATTCACACGCTGACAGAGATAAACAATGTCTAATTAACCTTGGCCAGCAACTCCACCACATACCAGATGATGACGATACATCATCCTCTGACACCCACCAACTAGTTATTTTTATAAACGTGTATATTCACAAATTCATAGTTCAAACACGTTTTGTGATATGGCCAAAGTTCAACTCAGGCTTGGGTGATTTCCTAATCTCTCCAATGCTTCTTGTTGATTCTACGGTCTACTTTCTGAATCTTCAAGTTCTGACTGTCCTGCATCACCAACCCACAAAATCCATACGTTAAGAGATCACCATCCTGAGATCTCCAGCCCCAGGAGAACAACATAAATATGAGAAAGTGTCAATGTAATTTCCCTCTGCTTCCCATTCCAGCTAAATGACAGGCCCGGAATAATGCATCAGAATAATGCAGTGGGCTCAAAGTATGTTCAAGCAGCCCCTCATCACCACAGAGTGATACATAAAAAGCTGGAGGTCACGGGTTAAGCATCCTGTCTCTCGTTAGCATTTTATCCAGACTGATCATTGACACGCCACAGCTTACCTTCCCCCAACGACACTTCATAAGAGAACAGATAGCTGAAAATATTGGACCACTGTTTTCATTTACAGCTGCTATGACAAAAATACATTTACTTGGCACTATGTGAATTTATGTCAGTACATTAAAGCGTCAGGCAGAAACCCTTGGAGATCATGTAAACCAGGCATTAAGACAATGTAAATGACTGGCTGATGTTTATTTTTAACAAGATTGTTTCAGCCCAATCATAACACACTGTGCAGTCCATTGCGGTGCAGATTGTTTTGTATTTTTACACAATGGCTTTCAAAGAGGCTGCTAGTGAAAGGTGGAGCAGCTGAAAAATATGTACCAAACACGAGCAACAGTTCATTCCATGGGTCAGAGAGTTTAAAAATTGGTCTTAAAAATGGTCATAAAACCTAGAAGACAATGCGCTTTTCTAATGAAGCGGGCTGCAGAGACACGATTAAAGACAATTATATAAACAACTGAAATGAAATGTTCTGAACTATTTCAAGATTAACTACATGCAAATAACCATTTATAACACAGTGTTACTTGTACTACAATTTTTTTAGCAAATATTTTTGAATTATTTTTAACAGAGTTCTGTCCTGTATCAAGGTGACAGATACATATCTTCAGGTGACAACTCTGTCAGAGCTCAGCCTGAGGCGCTCTCTCCCCTCCTCACGTGATTTAATGAGCGTTTCGGTGCTACACTTCCTCTCTCCCGGTGAGGAGGAACGCAACACCGGATCCACCTCAATCACCTCCTTCAGCCGGCATGCGCGGCCTGTCTGGACTCGAGGAGACTAGTCATTAATTATGGGTGCAGAATCAAACTCCCCACTTGCTCTTCTCCCTAAACAAAATGACAGTTGTTTCCACTGATCTGGTACTCTGTCATTTTATTAGCTGCTTGTCTAGTACTCTCTGCTGCGTACTCGTGTTCTGAATGGACTGTGGGTGTTGCAGAGTTGTTAGCTGTGTACTGAGGAGGCAGCGGGATGGTGTCTGCCTGTCACAGCACAGAAAGGAAGGAAAGATCTAACTTTCCTATGCACAAATCATAGGTACGAGTCTCACAAGATTTTTACCTATATTAAAAAATAGTGGACAGAATTTATCAAACATTGGAATGTAAAAATTTTCTGTACCTGCCAGGGCAAACATACTACAGCACCCCACGTGACACTACTTTATTGTCATGCTGAAGCAGAAGAGAGAGAGAAACACGATGATACAGTTAGCGACTGCCACAGATGAGGCTGGCAATCGAGGTGGGTCACGGAGGCTTCATGGGGTAATCTCTTTATAGAGCTTTTACAGCACTGGGCATCACTAGAGAGAGAATGAGAGGAGGCATCAACAGCAGTATAAAGGCTGCAGTGAGAGAGAGAGCATCTAGGAGAGTGGAGCCATGGAATTCTGCTGGCTGGGACACAAGCTGAAGCTTGATGGACTGTGACTGGGTCATCTGGATGAGGGTGTCCAATGCTGAAAGACCCAAAACACCCAAGGACTTTTTCTTGCAATTGTATCATAGAACAGTAAAAGAGGACACAAGACAGTGTCCGTAAGCCGCTCTACGTTTTGCAGTTGTGCTCTACTGATGCAAGTAATTTTATGATTGGAGGGTTGATGATTACGAATACAGCATGTCATTTCTGAAAGAACATCATTACCACTCTCTCACCTCACAATCTCATATATTGTTCAAAAGCATTGATGCACTAATGGCATCTCTGACGTGTGTGCCAGGTTTCAAGAGATTTTAGCATGTTAATGAAGCCAGAAGCCCTGAAAACCTTGGGACAAAAAAGCAACAAAGAATCATTTTAAGGAAAACAATGGCCCTTTGCATGTACTGTACCTAGCATTGCAAACACAGAGAATTAAATGCATCTTGAAGTGACTCACAAGGCAACCAACCGAAACCGGTGGAACACCCCACATGTTGAAAAATGCTGGCAAAGAGGTACCGTGCATGTTAAAAAGCATCACCAAGGAGTCCTGACCAAGCGTCAATATGCAACGAGGCGGGACCTGTTCTCTGAAACACAATGAGAATTCTTTGACTATGCGTGTTTTTCAGTTTCGGAATGATACACCCACATCAGAGTCAGCTATGCACACCAAACCCATTTGTATTACACCAAAATATTCACAGAGGGAGAAAGAGGTCACACAGGATCTCAGACTTTAATTTATAAATGTAGCTCAGGGAGACACAAAGATAATCAAGCTCTCTCCTTACTGGCAGGCTGAGGTTAGAAAAACCCACAGAACATAAGCCAGATAAAAGAGTCATTCAAACAGAACATTTTGCCGTTCCACTGCGCTGCTTCTCAGTGCTGCGCTTTTATTTGTTTTACTACACAAACATGCTAAACGGGCATCTTTGACCGTTACGCCGAGTCTCGCCTTTGATAGCATCTCACACGTGCACCGTGTTTTAATCACAACTTTTCAAGTTAAAGAGTTTCAACTTTAGACAAGCAGCGTACATCATAAATTTCAGTCTCACCCAACTGACTACAAGTAAACACTAGTAAACAGCACAAGTAACTAACATGCTGTTATACAAATAATGGTGTAATTATGTCTCTTGATTAGACAAAGTAAAAAAAAAAGTACATTTAAAAAAGTTCTTTACTGTGCATTTCATTATTTTTATAAAACAATTAGTTGCAGGCCTTGATTCTGATTGGTTAATACCTTTATTCACAATAAAATTTATTCTACTTCTTAAAAAAAACCTTATACTGTGTTGAAATACCTGAGACCTGTCTATAGATATCATACATGTAAAGCTGCTTTGAAACAATGACAATTTGTAAAAAGTGCTATATAAATAAAGTTGACTTGACTCAAATGTAAATGTAAAACACAGCTATGACTGCTTCACCCAACAAATTTGTGCATCACTCCGCAGCATCCTTAGCAACCACCCTTAGCAACGTAAACATACGTGCAGAGGGATTATAACAGAATAGATGGAAAACATCCCTTATTAAAGTTGCATTGATACATATTTGTGGTAATTGTGTGGTAATGGTTTTATAATAGCAGTAAGGTGTTCGAGGGGAGTGCTGTATTGTGAACAGGTCATGGCTGAATGGGCTCCGTTTCGCATCAGGCCTAACACCTCCCACTAGCCAGGACTTATTCATGATATAGCAAAGCCTCTCGTATCATATTGCTTAATTATATTAAGCACTGCTTCCCACCGCTGATCCTATCACAACAGATCGGCGATTTACCAGTTAACAACCACTGGTTTATCTTAAGTTAGGAAAATCTCTTAAGTGCGACTGTTTTCATACATTGGAATCGCTCAAATTCTTTACAACTGATACTTTGAGTCACTGCTCAGCAGAACACCTGCATCAAAATTCTATTCATTACTGTAACAATCACAGTTAGTAGATATTTATTTCACAGCTATTATGAGAGATGTAATTGGCCCACTTAGGAGAGACACCGATTCCAACTATTTTCCAAGTAATTATTCTTTTAAATGTCAAGTCTCTCTTTTTGAGATTTTTTAACCGGCCTAAAGGTTGAAAACAACGATGTTCATGAAAATAAATAAAACTAAACAAATCAGCACAGAATAATATGGACTGGAGACAGCACAGCGGAGAGCTGGACAACAGGACAGAGGAGAGAGCAGACACCAGTCATTTCCTGTCATCTCACTGGCTCAATTAGAATGCCAACTCAAGACAGCAGAAAAACATGTTATACCATAATTGTGGGAAATCAAAGGAAAGTTGTGATGTAAAATGAAGGCGGAATATTTAATATATATCTCACTGTTTCTAGATCACTAGAATCATATGGAAAATGCATTTTACACTGACCATGCTAACGGTTTTTGAACAAACGTTTTTTTCTGGCTTGCAGTGAAGCACAAAAAGATGCTCTTTGGAATGTTCTCAAAGCATGCTGGGATAACATGGACCATCAGGTTTGTGGGGTCCAGGCCAGCTCGAGAGCATGCTGCCATTGAAGCGAGAACATGAACACGATTTCGGTAATCTCAGCATTTGGCGAAGGTAGAAAAATATCAATACAAAATCTCAAAAATCTCATTTTCATTCTTTATTTTACTTCTCATTATCACACTGAAAAAATCTGTAACAACAACATGTAAATTCATTTAGAAAACTGCCAAACAGAACAGTACAGAGTAAAATGTAGTAAAACGTGAACTGAAATGATTTTCTCAAAATTATTGAAAAAATGCTGTAAATTACACCTAAATGTAGCACTGCCCCATAGTCACTATCAATCTGGTATGATCTGACTACAGTAAAGCGATACACTTACAGTAAAAGATGACTTACACAGTGTTATGGAAAAGCAGCTCCCATCAGTCTATTTGATTAAAGGTTTATTATCACACATGGAGAGTACAGTATTGCTTTTCAATTGGTGGAATTATTTTTTGGGTGAATCATCACTTTTTAATATCGCTTTTAACATTGGGAAGAACTGTGATTTGCTGGGTGAAACAAATGATCTATTTCCAATAGATATTTGAGAGCAAATCATATTGTATATGAACAGGGACAGAGGTTTTTGGGAGCATTATCTATCATTACATGTACTGTAACTGTCTACAATTGAGTTATGTACCATATTAGCATATAATACAGTAACATCTCGATAGAATGATTCTATGCATGGAGAAGAGTCTTGCTTTAGCTGGTGACCATGCACAAAGGTTGTGTACATTTGTTTAGATACTATGCATTAATTATACATATGTTATTACATTCTTGGTGTAGAAAGCCTTCGACAAAATTATAAACAACTACAGGAAAATACGTAACCTCCACGAACTCCAATTTATACCATATGCGCTGTATACTGTAGGCAGGCCTATGTATTATTTTCAGTGTGTGTGGGTGAGTATCTGCTGGAATGTGACTACACTTAATGAATACTTTCATAAGCAAGAGGCATAGTTAACTAGTTTAGTGGGTTACCATTCAAGAAAAGCTTAGAACAAAACATGATTATTTGTTTGCATTTTGTTTCGCTGAGGTATTGCACAAAATTCTCTATTTTCTGTGCCACTAGCGTCACCAAATGAAATTCCAAATAAAGGGTTTAAACAAAAAGACAATACTGATCTCGAATCAGACAACATCTTTACACAGCACCAATTACAAATGGCCACAACGACGATGACCAATAGCTTGCCAGGAAATTTTCATTAATTTTTGGAACAGGGAATCTATACTGTACCCTCAAACTGCCTACACTGTAAACAAACAAGATCTGCTGGGGCATAAAAAATTTAATGTCAAATGTGTAATGTGATGTTCAAATGTTTTTTGTCTAACTTGTGTACAAGAGTGAAGATTTCTGCATCAAAACATTGAATTTTTTGTCTGTGCAGTCCTATATTTTAACCTCTGGTTGTTCATTATTTTATCTTTTTTATCATCATTTTATTATTATATATACATTATTTAAATGATACTTTTCAATCTCACATTAATATACAGAGATAACTTAAGCTATTCATAGGTTGATTTGTTCTGAAACAGATGGCTTTCCTGTAGCTCAGTGGTTAGAGCATGGTGTTAACAACACCAAGGTCATGGGTTCGATCCCAGGGATTGCACATACTCAGAAACAATGTATAGTATAATGCAATGTAAGTCGCTTTGGATTAAAGTGTCTGCCAAGTGTCTAAATGTATTACAAACTATTTGTTTGTCCAACCAATGGAAGAATGAGGGAGTGTTCACAAGACCAGTTTAAAAACTGTAGTTAAAGATGCAATCTGTAATTTTTGGCCTCTATCAAATATCTCTGTATGAACATCTGACCCGACAAATCATAAATCATTATTAGAAGCTTACCATTGCAAATCTGGTAACTTAAGGAGACCGTTTTGAACTTTTATCTGTTATGCACTTGCTCAATAACTTATTTTTGTTCATTTGTAACCAAAAAGCTGCGAAGTGCAGCTTTAATTTTGTAATTCCATTCAGGGATGCTGGTGTGCAGTGTACTTCTTAGTGCTGCGAAACAGGTTTTGCTGATAAATATGATCTAAGGAATAAAGGGCTGTAAATTTGTTTCTGTTGACATTTGAAAGTTTTATCACAAACA
>JAZGTJ010013042.1:0-15351 GCA_036877575.1 Botia almorhae
AGAAAATGTGCGTGCACCCTCCTTAAGATCCGAAAGGTGGCAGTGTTGAGCAACTAGTCGATTTTATTGACACTTCGGAAGAAAAGGTCAAACGTGCGTAAAGCTATGAACACCAGATTCATTTGTTTATTATAAAGTGAAGGATGTCGTTATTTCAGCCATTGAAATAGTTCTCAATCATCACACAAATACTGTCGCTTGTTCGTGTATCTTCTAAATTGTGCAAAACTCGTAATCAGACAAATATGTCGTTATTATAATACGCATTATGTAATACGATATCAATATTAATATATAATATCGCTGTGCAATGAATTCAGCAGCAATTCGTTTATTTATGTCCCTAAAACGTCCTAAAACCGCACTTTTTATATTCTTCCTGTTCTGCACAGCGTGCGTAAAACGCTCAATAACTAGTCTAGATCATAACTCATGACAGCCTGACCACGCCTGGAAAGTTTGGGGCGGGGAAACACAGTTAACTAAGTTGGAGGACCAAGACATTTGCACATTTCCTAGATTAATTTGGACTGTCGGAAAAGGAAAATGTCGGGAGTAGCGTCTACCCTAGCCAAGAAGAGGGCGCAGGCTGCGGGGTTCGGCACTAACGCCAAAGCCGTTAAATACCTCAACCAAGACTTTGAGGCGCTCAGGAGCCAATGTCGAAGCAACGGGACCCTGTTCTCGGACCCGAGTTTTCCAGCCGCACCCGAATCTCTGGGCTTTAAAGAACTCGGACCCAACTCTCACAAAACCAGAGGACTAGTATGGAAAAGACCTGGGGTATGGTTTTCTGAAACTTTCTATATAGGCAAAGTTTAATAATGGTCTTCTGGTCAGGAATGAACAGAAGACGTGTTGCATTTGTCACGTAGATATTTAGTTATATTTATGCTGGGCTGTCACAATCCGTTTCTTTAGAAACATGTCAGTACAAAGGTTTAAACTCTTTATTGCATGCGTCTACTTGGGCGTTCACGCAGGACGCGTTTTGCGCTGTTGGTTTATCTACACAAACGTCATATCGTTGCGTCGCGTCTCGCTGTGTTATCCCCGTCAGCGTCGCGATTATTATCGTTGCGTTTTGAGAAGGCGTGTCAGCCATAGCTGAGCGTTTAGTTGTCAAAACGCGTCCCGAGACCCCCGCGTCCCGTTATGTTGGCCAATTATGACAATAGAAGTTCATAATAATGCAGAACAGCTACGATTCACAGTCATCAAACGATAATAAATACATTTACTCATTGTTTAAAAGAATTAACGCGTGCATTAAATGTAAATCAATCGTGTTATTATAATATATGTTTAGTAAGAGTAAACCTGATAAAGTAGGTTGCACCAAAACGAAAGTCATTTGAAGGCCCAGATCAGTTCAGAAAATAGCACATTAACGTAGCACCAGCACGTATTGTTACATTGTATGCTTTAAACTGTATGTTTTAGCTTTTCAAACGTGGTGTTTTGGTGTGGTGTCCAGGAGCTGTGCTCAAAACCTCAGTTCATCATCGATGGCGCTACAAGGACGGATATTTGTCAAGGAGCGCTGGGTAAAAGGAACCTTAAAATTTGTGCATGTTTTATTCTTGTAAGATCCATCATGGCGGTGCTGTACGCCTAAAATCTTTTGCGGTGTCTGTCAACAGTCAATCTGTTTCTCTTTTAACTTTGTAATTTTCCTCATCTTATCTCATTGTGTAAACAAAAGGTTCTCACGAGTCAATATGCTTTGCAACACGCTTACACTAAACCGCCTCGACCAGAAATTCAACATTTGAGTTTGAGGTGATTCTATACTAACAGCATACTGTAAAAAATGATTTGTAAACTTTTACATGGAAAGTAATGTTTAAGGGGCAGACAGAATTAGCCTCTGTAGATAAATATACAGTTGTGTATTGGGGTTTGTGACACTTAGGGTGGGTTGTTTACCATGTTAAGGCCCCAGCATGTTAATTATACTAATCTTGGGTGAGAATTTTGCAAACACACACTCCTAGAAGACTCCACAATTCCTAGAAGAAGGGCGTGTCTTGTGGACGGTTTTAACGTAGTGCTCATGTAGTCTTTGCCTGTATACCAGTTTTCGCACCCTCTTTTCTTCTGTTGTTGTTTATCGTTCGCCAGTTCACCGAGCCCAACCAAACATAAACCACCTGTGCAGAGAAACAAGCCGGGGGGTGTTTCGAACATAAATGCTTTCAGAGGCTGCAGAAAAAGACAGAAAAAACTGGTTGTAATTATCCTGTTAAAGCTGAAGCCCCACATCAGCCAAGCTCTAGTTAAATATACATGTGTCAGACGGTTTAAAAAGCCTGTTGTCTTTGCTTTGGAAGAACAGTCTTACAGAGCGTGCTTTGAAGCTTACCGCCTGCGTGACATGAAAACCACAACCACAATCGCTTGTTATGTTTCGCTATGAATATATTTAATGCCTTCTTAAATAATGTGTTTATTCTCATTTATCTTGTGACTCTTCAAATGTCAGACCTTTGAAAATTCGGCAAAGTTCATTGTGCAGCACAAATGTAGTGATATTTTGAATAATTTGTGTTTATATCTCAATATCTTTTATTAAAAAGACTTGAAGAGAACACAAAGCGTGTTCCCAAGCACTGTGGTTGGGCTTTTGTACCCGGTTCAGGGTTCGAGTGATTTGCTTGTGTGGGGACTGTTGGTTGCATGTCTGATTTTGTCTCTCTGTGAGTCTGTTGGTTTCAACTACAAACCACAAAGCAGATACACAGACAGATCTAACTTCCTGTCTGGCTCTTTGTTAGGTGACTGCTGGCTGCTAGCGGCCATAGCCTCTCTGACGCTGAATGAGGATGTGCTGGCCAGAGTGGTGCCCAGTGGGCAAGACTTTGGTAGCAACTATGCCGGAATCTTCCATTTTCAGGTATAAACAATTTACAGTAAATGGTGTTACAGTAAATTTACAGTACATTACAGTAATTGGTTCATTTTTTTACCCACACTGTTTTATGTTACAATATGAAAAATTAGCCTTAAAACATTTTTTGAAGAGCAGCTTGATGACATTTTACAAGAAATTTTACACAAGAATACCAAACCATACCAAACCATAGAACATTGTTCCAAATCATATAACATATTCAAAAAACAATGGTAGCTCGTTCAAAACTTAGTAATATCATAATACCTGGTCCAAAAAACATGCTAATATCATATTTATTTGGCACGTTGCTATTGCTATTTGGTACATGCTATTTACTGTAATGTCTGTCAACCTATGATGTTTCCAGTTTGTCGATAGGCCTCTTTGTGGTTTGACACATTTTCAGATTGAGCGTAACTTTATATCTGTGCTTGATTTCCACGTCCTTCAGTTTTGGCAGTTTGGCGAGTGGGTGGATGTTGTCATTGACGATCGGCTGCCGGTGAAAGACGGTGAGCTGGTGTTTGTTCACTCCGCGGAGGGGAACGAGTTCTGGAGCGCCCTGCTGGAGAAGGCTTATGCTAAGTACGTCCTTGTGTGCGTTTGTATGCGTGTAACTCACGGCAATGAAGCTCAAACCGCCTCAACCAGAAATTCAGCTGCTTTGCGGTCAAAGAACAGACAATAAAATAAAATAATGTGTTTTTTGGAGGGCTGTCAATTGATTAAACTAATTCTTTACCTATTTAATACCTATTATATGATAGACGCAAAAATTATGTTTATGCATTATTATAAATACAACAGTTAATGAATTGGAAATACAGTATGCTTTTAAACTGATTTTTAGTTCCACGTATTAAATGATCAGAAAATCTAATGGACAACTTGCAGTACTGACAAAACAACCGTATTTTGCATATTAGACATGTATTCAAAGTAGCGGCCATTTTGTTTATCTGCTGTTTATTGATTCATTGACATTAGTAGCGTATCTATAACTCGTAGACATTTGACAGTGTGATGGGTTTAAGCCAACGGGTTCATTTTCCAGGGAATACATGAATTGATAATTTGGCATATAAAACTTCGGATAAAACAGTTGACCAAACGCATAAACGCAATGAATGCTTGTAGCTGAATTTTGCCTAAAGCTCCAGACATTTCCACAAACGCTTCCCGTGTGCTTATTAGTTATTGACTATA
Source organism: Botia almorhae (assembly GCA_036877575.1). Taxonomy (NCBI): domain Eukaryota; kingdom Metazoa; phylum Chordata; class Actinopteri; order Cypriniformes; family Botiidae; genus Botia; species Botia almorhae. The sequence goes on from JAZGTJ010013042.1 coordinate 4,103, forward strand.
TATTGACTAACTTAATAATGCCTTCAGCTACTAATAAAAGTGTAATACTCCTATTTTACCACAATTAGCTCCATTCAGCCTAATTGTGCAAAAACGTCTTGAGATTTTGTCCTGATCTGTGGATTAGTAAGTTTGCACACAGGCGGGCGGACACAGGTGTATTCCTGGAATCAGGGTGTGTCGTTTTGTGGCGTATGTCTTAACACAGCGTGTTTAACACAGTGTGTGTTTCTTCTTAGTGTCCTTTTCACGCCCTTGTTAGACACCTCCTTTTTTTGTTGTACTTCTAGAGGGCATTCACAGCATGTCTTAATCTTTATAGTATAATATTCTTTGTATAAAAGCACAGCTCAAGGATTTAAAAGTCTTTTATGTAAGACCTGTAAACAACAGGTTGTGTGTGTGTGTGTGTGTGTGTGTGTGTTTCTTGACAACAGCATTAACAATAACTGTGTTTCGTGGGGTCTGTGATAGAGTGAACGGCTGTTATGAGGCTCTGTCTGGAGGTTCCACCACGGAGGGCTTCGAGGACTTCACGGGAGGCATCGCCGAGAACTACGAACTGAGCAAAGCGCCGCCCAACATGTTTCAGATCATCCAGAAAGCCCTGGAGGCCGGAGCTTTACTGGGCTGCTCCATCGATGTGAGATTCCTGTGCTTGTACTCATTCATACATCACCTGTAGGAACATGTCATATGCATCTGCATGCTTCTGTATTTAGAATATTAGACCTCCAATGTCCTATTTACTTCTGCAACAACATAATATTAACTATAAGGCCCAAGACTGCGGTTATAACTGCCAGTGATTTATAAACAGAAAAATTATGTACTGCCTCTTTAAATCTGTGCGCGGTGAATGTAACCGGTGACGCCCAACTTCGACACGATATGCGAGCACAAATTTACATCTTAATGGTGACATCATAATAAGTACCAAATGATAGGTTGAATTTTTATTTAGACCTGCCCAATTATAGACAACTTCGCCCCCTTAAGATATACTTTACATAATTATATATTGACATATGTTGTGATTCATCTACCCGCTTGTTTATTTCTAATGGTTTAGATCACCAGCGCTGCTGATTCAGAAGCAGTCACCCGTCAGAAGCTGGTGAAAGGCCACGCCTACTCACTCACAGGGGCTACAGAGGTACAGTCATTTCCAAGCCTCTTGTGTTAACAACAGAATGCATATTTTGTCATGTTCTTACTGTTGCATAATCATGAGTATATGTATTTGTCTCAGGTGAACTATCGCGGTCGCAAGGAGAAGCTGGTTCGAATGAGGAACCCTTGGGGTCAGGTGGAGTGGACCGGGGCCTGGAGTGACAAGTACGCTTCCACTATAGTCAACACTACAGAAAGTACAGAAGATTGACAGTGTAATAATATAACTGGCTAAATGCAGCTACTGTATTATAGGTTTAAAGGGTAAAATCTTGCCACAATATCCAAAAACATGGTAACATGGTAAAATGGTAATATGACAGCCTGTCACTTTAAGGCTTCTGTATGCAAATGACCACTGCAGTGATTGGCTGCCTTGAAAAGGCTATGAATAACAGCTGACATTTGTTTTGGAATGCATGGAACGGCCTTATTTAGAGAAGGCGTGTCAGTGTATCAACAGCTGAACTGTTAATGATTATATGGAATGTTTTCCCTCTTTGCTTCAGTTCATCTGAATGGAACAGTGTGGATCCCTCAGAGCGGCCGAACAACAGCGCGGAGGACGGAGAATTTTGGTACCCCTAAAAATCTACCTGTGGACGTGGCTCGGTTTTATTAGTTTGGGTCAGAGTGAATTTTCTGGACACTGGTGTATGACATGTTGTACCGTCTGTGTTTGTTCAGGATGGCCTACTCGGAGTTCCTAAGGCATTACTCTCGTTTAGAGATCTGCACGCTGACCCCAGACGCAATTACCAGTGATTCTATTAAGCACTGGGCCGTAAAAAACTACGACGGCACCTGGAGGAGGGGCTCCACTGCTGGGGGCTGCAGGAACCATCCTTGTAAGTGCAAGAGGCGCGAACACACGCCTACCGCACGCAAGCCTTAAAAAAGAATGTTTACGCATACAGCTAAAGAAAGCAAAGCATATAGTGACTGGGGGCTGTCGAGCTCCAAAAAGCTAAAAACAAAAAAGCATTCGTAAGTTGATTTCGCTAAAAAGTGTAAATGTTGTGTCTCTTCCAAAACGTTGTTTGTTTGAGAAGCCCAACACAGCAACATTGGCTAAACCAATGGCATGAGTTTGGGGGCGGGACTAGTTATTTGTTCGACCAATGGCAGACGAGGGAGCATTCGGCAAAACCTTAAATCTTTTCGACATTAACATCGTACCATATTTTAAACCTGACCAAGTTTCCTCCAGAATCAGTGTAAAAAATGAGAAAATTAGAAAAATACATGTGCTTTGTTATAATACTGTTGAGATGTGTATTTTTGTCAAGATTACCGATGTATTGTAATGTATTGTTCCACAGACACGTTCTGGATGAATCCTCAGTTTGTGATAAGGCTGAACGAAGAGGACGATGATCCAGATGATAATGAGGTGGGCTGCAGTTTTGTAATTGGTCTGATCCAGAAGAACCGGCGGCGCCTCCGAAAATCGGGGGAGGATATGCACACGATCGGCTTTGCTATCTACGAGGTGAGTGGAGATACAGCAGAGATAAACTGATCTAAACAGTGCTTTGGAAAGTTTTACAGAGGATTTGTGGTAACAACCAATAAGAATACCCTTTCAAATTCCCTAGCAATGCCTTAGCAACCCCACAGCAGTATGCTAAAGGCCACTGCATAACAACAGCCAGGCTATCACCCTAGCATAGAGCTACATTTTCAAAGGCAAACATGACTTAAAATGTTACATTTTAGTCATTGAACAGTCCTGTTATTCTAATACTGTTTTTTGTTTCCACAGCTACCTCCACAGGTGAGTGTCAGACTTCAAAAAGGGCCATGTCTCTTTTTCTTGACCAATCACATTCGAGGATGCTGTTGAGTCATATCAGCCGTAGCATTTCCAGCTCGCTGATTGGTTAATTTCTCCATCAGTTTCATGGTCAGGGGGACGTGCACCTGGATAAGAATTTCTTCCTGACGCACGCGCAGAAAGCTCGCTCGGAGACTTTCATTAACCTGAGAGAGGTGTCCACACGCTTCAAATTGCCGCCTGGAGAGTACCTCGTCGTACCGTCCACCTTCGATCCCCACCAGAACGGAGACTTCTGTCTGCGTGTGTTTTCGGAGAAGCAGTCTGAGACGATGTAATGTATCCACCCCTTTATTACTTGGTCACATGGTGTTTATTTATAAATGCTAGTGTGCCAATTGATGTAGTATGCTATTATGCTAATCAATACATTGAGTTTTGGTTCAGTTCTGAATGATGGGCTAATTTTGTTTCATATGCATCCTTCTAGACCGTGTGATGACCCTGTGGACGCTGTATTACCTGATGTGAGCAACTAGCGGGACATTTCTTGCTGTATTGCTATTAAAAGTCGACATCAACGTTAATGAACTGTTTTAATATTGTCCACTGTGGCATAATGTCAGTTACCGCAGAACATTTTTTTTACATTTATTCAATGGAAGTAAAAGGGGCAAATTTTTTTTGAAAAAAAAAAACAGGCAAATAAAAATTATTTTAAATGCATATTTCAGTACTAAAACACTGCGGACAGCATGTGTAAATTAACAATTTACTTGAATCTTAAGATCCTAAGTATTAAAGTTTGTTGGCTCTTGTTTTCAGGAGACCGTGTCAGATGCAGAGGTGGATGCTGGCTTCAGGGGTCTGTTCACAAAACTAGCTGGAGCTGTGAGTGCAGATAGCTTATTAAACAGTAAATATTGATATGAGTTAAAAGTAGGACAACTAACGCTTGTTTTTTACCTCTAGGACATGGAAATCTCACACACGGAGCTCGAGACTATCCTAAACAAAATTATTGCCAAGCGTATGTTTTCCCGCCTTTTTACCGTTTGTACGGAATGTGAACAGAATGCCGGTCTAAAGGATTTTGTGTTGTTGTGTTTCACAGGAAATGACATAAAAACAGATGGGTTTAGTTTGGAGACGTGTCGAGTCATGGTGAACCTCATGGACGTATCCTTTGTTATGATGATGTATGTGCTCGGTCTAGGAATGACAGGAGTTTAATATTTGGTGGGAAGTCTTTGTCGTAGCCTGTTTGTGTGAGAGCGATTCAGTGGTTGCTAGCAGGTGTTCCCACAAGATCACATTGTAAAACTGAATCAGGATTCGGATTAAATGAGGAGGCACGTCACTCTCTCTGAAAGCTGCTTACTTTCAACACACCTCATTTGCATAAAATCTGCTCAATTGTGACGTGTCGCTAACGGTTTCTGTGAGTTTCCGTTAACCGTACCTCAGGACAGCGGCAATGGAAAACTGGGCTTGGGCGAGTTTGCCACGCTTTGGAAGAAAGTGCAGAGATATCTTGTAAGATCCACCACACTGCTTTCATTTCTCTTTTAGTCTGAGGAACTCAGCATTAATCTTAAAAAAAATATACATTTATGACAGTTTAGCCACGTATATTCAAGCTATACATATCAGTATGTGTGTCACATGACCTTGCTGTGGCTGACCCAACTCTTTAACAACTGAGCTATACAAACACAGCGTAGAGTGTCACTTTCTTTTGTGGTTACTATAGGGAATCTACAAGAAGAATGACTTGGATAATTCCGGAACCATGAGCACTACTGAGATGCGCCTGGCACTGAAGGAGGCCGGTGAGTCAAGACGATTTCTCACAAGATCATGTATCCCATGGCGACGTTTATAAGTAATCATGACATGTTTTGTGTTCACTGTTCACTGTGCATCTTTCCTCTTCCAGGGTTCTGTCTCAATAACACTATCTTTCAGCTTCTGGTGGCACGTTTCGCTGAACCAGACATGACCGTCGACTTTGATAACTTTGTGTCCTGCCTCATGCGACTGGAAATGATGTTCCGTAAGTGACGTGTCATCTGGTCTCTCTACAAAACTCACTGTTAGAATCAACTTATATACATAACTTACTCTTGGCATATTTGTCTATTGAAAATATTAGTTAATTTGATTGTACCTATGACTGCTAATAAGAGTGTAGTGCTGTCAGCTCTGTTTAACATGTTTTACCTATTTAACTTGATTCCACAACATTCAGATCATAACTCACATACAGTGTAGAAGGATTTAACAGATGTCACTGCGTTTTGGTTAACACAAGCATTTGATTATGGCTCTGCCATTTCATTTCTTCTGTTTTTTAGGGATTTTCAAGAGACTTGATCCTCACCACACTGGCTTCATTGAGCTGGACTTTCAGCAGGTTAGTAACTATGGCACTTTGTCATTGCAAATGTTTTAAAAATCTAATAAGTGATTTTTTTTTATTCATTAACACATTCTTTTTGTCTTTTATAGTGGCTGAACTTCACCATGATTTAAATATCCTGCTACTGGATCCCTCCAGAATAAAGATTACACACATTAGTTCATAAAGATGGGTGTTTTTGTCTACTTTTGTATTTTAAACTGTATATGGCACTTTTTATGACAGTCTTACTTACATCCAAAGTGTTGCATGGTTTTGAATGTTTGGGCCAATGTCCGTTTACAAATGTGTTGTTTTGTTGTTTTGCTTTGTTGAACAATTTTAACCACTATGTGATAAAAAATGTAATGTATAATTTTTCCAAAGGACTTTATTAAACACTTTTGAAAGAGTTTTATTCGCTTCCGGCGCTTCCGGTCCCGTTAAGACACCTGTAGACCCTAAGTATACATTGTTTATTCGGCATATCAGATGTCAATCATTCGGAAGCCCCACCCCGTGGGCGTGGTCGTGCACTGCGGTACCCTGTTTCCTCTGTCCCGTCTGCTCTGATCTGCTCTTCATCATTCTCTCATTTCATCATCATTACACAAGTAACCATAGCGACAGTCTAGTGACAACTTACGGTGGTGAGTTTTGCAAACCCATCTTTATCTGCCGTCTGTCTTGGTATATATTATGTATTAAATGAGAAAACCTCCGTCCTCTATTTCTAGCGAGTGATAAAATATCGTTAAATTTCACAATAGTTTTATTTCGTTTTATTCAGAATGACGCTTATGAAACGATCACAAGATAATCATTTTAAGTTTACCTATATTTTATGCATCATTTATAACGGTCGTAATGTACAGTGCATATTAATAATTCATCTATTTAGGGTGTGTTTCTTAAACCTTGTTTAGTCATTCTGGCAATTCGCATACATGTTTGTTTTAAAAACAACCGAATTGTTACTTTAAAATGTTTCTACACGGATTAACAAACAATCATTAACACAAACGCCTTTTATATCACTTAATAAAAGTATAGTCACAAACGGCTTTCTATATTAAAATGTATAACAGTAATATATACAGAATGTACGGGTGGTAATATGGGCCTGTTTTTGAGGGCGTGTAAATTCATCATCTAAAACAAACAGTATATACCTATTGATTTCACGTCAGTAAATCCGCCGACACTGTAGCTGTGCTGTATTTACACACCGCAGTATCTGCCCCATTGCACCCCCAACAAACAGTGTGTACTATTAAACAGATATTTCAATTGTAGCTGATAGTTACAGGAACGGTAGCATAACACGACTGTATGGTGAGAACCGTATTGTACAGTAATGCAGTACAGTAGAGTGTGATGAGGGATATATTTCAACGATTAAGGCTGTTTGTCATTGTAGATTGACGTGGATTATATGGATTATATTGGATTATATTTATATCTGCACAGAGTGCAGACTAACACAAAAAGTATGACTAAGACTGCCCTGGGACCATGCTAGTACCTTAGCATTCCTATAGTATTACCATCAGATATGATCACTCTACCAGTCAGTTTTGCACATACACACTTGAACATAGTACAGCTATGATATTTTGAGTATAAATCAGATACACGTGTAAACATGAATTTTGCATCATAAATTATAAATATAATTACACATACACATTCATTTACAAATATTCATGGAATTCTGACATAATGAACAGATTTCTCCGGCTGTTCTAAATATTTACGAATAAACATTTTTTTCCCCAAGTTTGCAGCCCTCACAAGGAATTGAAGGTACATTTACACACTTGTTCTTAAATGCTTAAATGCTGTTGCAGTTTTCTGTTTAGAAAAGGAATGCGACCTGACACATTCCCAGCCATGCTATGCGGCATTGCAAAATGTCTCAGCTGGGCCTAACTGATGTTTTTATTTCAAAGCTCAGAGCACTGCCCTCAGCAAATATGAGCTTGTATGTCAACATGACAAACAAACCTCTCTTGAATGTTATTTCTGCAGAGATGATCAGTAATCATATTACAAGACAGGAAATTAGCCATTACTAAACCTCTCTCCACCCTCAATGTAGCGCTAATCGAGTATCTGGTTTATCGGGCAGTTCTCTTAGCATGCTGGACTAAGCGTTGGCTAAATGCTGCTAGCTTTTCAGCTAATATGGCAAAGTGGGAAATCGTACGCAGTCTGGCCTTTAAATCTAAGCACCATTTTGCACAAAAAACTGAAAGATGAATGATTGATGATATTTATGTGCTAGCTTCTAGAAGCTAGTCTCCATATCCTATATGCACATGCTGTTTTCCTTTAAGAGGGTCGCTGGTTTGATTCCTGCATAATGCGAGCTGTGAGCCGTGAGCCATCACCATTGTGCTTTTGAGCAAGACATTTGGGTTCAATAGAAGTTTTGGGAACATTTTGGGTTTGATAGAAGTTTAGTTTTACTGACAATATCTGTGACAATCTATTAATTACAACAGGAAGCGTTTTTGACTCATCCCTCAGTTTGTAGAAACAAAAATATAATATTATATAATAATTCTAATAATATTTCCTCCATGCAAAAATGTGTGTACATATGTAAAGTGTCAGGAAAATTCCAAACCATCCGTTTAGCACTGGAGCTACTTTGAAGCCAGATGAACGAAAAGCGATTCTGAGCACTTTAATCACAATAGCTTGATGTTATCACTTGTTTTATAAAGTCTATTGGCTATCACTTCAAATTAACATGTATTTTAACAGTGCCCATAGACTTCCATTGTGATTCCATTGAGCTCAAGTTGTATTACAGGGGAACTGTCATTGTTATAAGTACAAAGCAAGTGGCTTTGAATAAATACAACCGCTAAGTAACAACTGTCTTTATTTTTTTGGTGGGCTACAGTATGTATTTGTTTGGCGGGGTGTCGTCGAGTATCCATAGGGACCGTCTGCAGGCGGAAGGAATGGGAACCAATGAGAAGGCAGTAAGGTTCCTGAACCAGGACTACGAGGAACTAAAGAGAGAGTGTGTGGAGAGCGGGAGGCTGTTTGAGGACCCCTGCTTCCCCGCCGCGCCTCAGTCGCTGGGATTTAAGGAGCTCGCGCCACACTCCTCCAAAACACGCGGGGTGCAGTGGATTAGACCCACCGTGAGTGTCACAGACCATCTATACATAGTCCATATATGCACATTAGCTTTACTTATAAATCTATTGGGCTACATTTCCTCCTACAGTGGAAGGTTTAAGTCAACACAAAATTAAAATGATTTACTTTTTATTATATATACATTTCTGGTCTTATTTCTAGCAAAATAATTAATCTGAGCTCGGTATTTCAAAGGATTTTTTTGTGTTTGTCTTCATTTTTAATCAGAAATAGAATGATTTAAAAATTACTTTTTAGGTGACATTATCAGATGCTTATATTTTACCTTGCTTGCAAACACCTGTCATACAGAAACCGCTTCCCACCATCCAATCAATTACGGGTGGATAACATTTGCTTTTCTCTTTAAATATGCGGTTTCATTTGTGGAACTCATGGAACCTAGTAATCAGTTTCGTGTTGACTTTAAGCATATTGGACAAATGTAGGTGTGACAAGAGCTGATTTTATGAGCTGTTTCATGCAATCTGGGAATGGGTGAGACAAAAACAGTGATGTATAGTCACAGCGGCGCCTGGTGAAAATTATTGTCCTGTGTCTTTAAACATGGCTGGTTTTAAAACCTTGTTTCACTGACCGATGAGGAAGTTTTTAAAGTACTCATCAACTGAGGACCATTTTTACTTTTAAGTATAGCGATGACCGAAAATATCAGCAAGATCAAATTACAATAGCTAGACTCAAACCCACATTGCCCACATGAGCAACATAGCTCAACATCAGACCGCTAAGCTATGGCTCCAATAACTGTGAACCTTTGAAAGTTCTTTTAAGCAAGACTTTTTCCTAATAACAGCAAAAAATAATTCACTCTGTGAGTCATCAAAGACTGTTGCATTAAACCAATGGCGGCCCGAGGCAGCATCTCATTCATTCATGTGATCAAACAAAATTTTCGTAGCAATGCTGACAGTGTCCAACCTGCATATTATAAGTCTTACAATGTGGCTTCAATCATATTATTGTAAATGGACAAGAATAAATCATAGATCAGCTCAGAGACATTTCCTTATGACATTTGCGCGTCCACTAATGATCAAATCATGTAATTATCAAATCATGTGAACTATTATTAAAAAGGATTTTTTTTGTTAACAAAAACAATATTAACCCACTAAATTAAAAATAAAACCAGACTAAAATATTTTATATTATTTCAAAACCAACTATGAGATATATTTAACATCACTAAAAGGCTCTGAGAAATTTAACACAGCTAAACATATTTAAAAAACATCAGCCAACACATTTGCATTAGCAGCCTTTGGCAGCCTTTAAATACTCATCCTAAAATGTAAATATTACAAATTTTACTTACTTATTTAATATTACTTATACTTTATCTTATCCTATACCCATGTTGGTCAGATTGACTAACAAACGCCCCTTGCTGAGAGACTAAAGGGGCACACTTAAGTGTTGTCACAATCTGTGACAGTGTTTCTATGATGTTGCTTGTATGTTTGCAGGAGCTGTCAAAAAGTCCTCAGTTTATAGTGGGCGGAGCCACACGGACAGATATTTGCCAGGGGGCTCTAGGTGAGTACAAACTGTAAGAGTCTGGGTGTGTGTGTGTGTGTGTTTGTGTGTGTGTGTGTTCGTGCGTGCCCGCACATGTTAGCGCACAGAATGGCAGTCGGTTCGGTCGCGCTTCACTGCCATTTGTGTGCTTAAGGGGAGTATATATCTCACCTTCCCCTATAATATAATATAATATAATATAATAGTGTATATTTGGCCTAACTGGGATACTATATTGACCAATCAGCATCCTGGACCGGCTCTGTACAGAAATTCCCACAGCCCCCCTGTGAGATTTTGACTCCCCTGCTTCTGATTGGTTCATACACTGGGGAGTCTGTTACCTGATTGGTCCCTATCTATAAAGCCCGCCCCTAATCCCAATCCTAGTATGGAAAAACAGCGAAGTCATAATCTCACAAGGGTCTGCCAGTTTAATAATATAACATATATTAGATCACACTTATAGCCAGGCAGATTTATCTATTTCATTATAACACCATGATCACCTGTCAGCGGAAGTTGGTGATTTAGGGCGCAATGTGCATGTGTGTATTTCCTTGCTGGTGGGGAGTGGTTGGTTAGCGCCATACTTAAGCGGTGACTCACATTGGCGCGGATGTAGTCTGTGTGGTTTTACACTCATCAGCGTTAAACAAACAGTGTTTGTACAGTGTACAGCAAACACTGGGTGGAGATGGATGAGGACGCTTATCGCAGACATGCATTTTACCTTTCAGTTAGCGCACACTTCCGGGAGACTAATGTGGTGCTTCACACCCCCACAGCCAACAAACGGGTTTGCGATAAAAGACGATTCATCTGCACTAGTTTACTGCACTGTTATCTGCACAAACGCATTCGCCTCCTCCTCCGTGCCAGTGGGTGGAGGTCTCCCCCTGCTGGTTCATCGTGCTACTTCACCCCACCAAACAGCGTATGTCAGCCACTACTAACTAGAAGTGAAAACACTCAAGAAAATCTGACACAAGTCAGTGGCTCTCTAACTGAGGGCCGCGATCCCCTTTGTGGCCACCAGAAGGCGCTAGAGGCGCCGCATAGAAATGTATAGTTTAGAAAATTATTTTAAAACCTTTACCTGTATGCAATCAGAATTGTCCTTTGTGAAACATTATGTATTTAAAAAATATAAATATTTAAAAAATAATATACTTTTTTTATTGTACACATTTGTAA
>JAZGTJ010013043.1:0-15349 GCA_036877575.1 Botia almorhae
TGACCTGGACTGTTTTTGGATTCTTGATTCTTGCCGCCTGCCCTTTGGATTATTGTTGTTTATTACCGTTGTTTGCCGCCTGCCCTGATCTAGTGCCTGTTTAACGTTTTTGCCTGATTGCTGCCAGCCTCGACCTTTGCCTGTTTTCTGATTACGTTTTTGCCTTGCTCTCGTGTTTTGTTATTGTTGAATAAACCAACTGCAAATGGATCCTAACTTGTCTGACTCATCGTTACAATTGCCCACACCTGTTACTTGTCATGGGTGTGTCTAAATACAAATTACAGGAGCATCACATGCTTGAAATATTGACAAGGTGCCAATAATTGTGTCCAGTCCATTTTTGTGTTCTGTGTGAAATTTTATCAAGTTTGACTTTTTTTGTTATTTTTTTTGTGTTGTTTCAGTGCAAAAAAAAAAACGATAAGCATGTGAATACCAAAACATTTGCAATTGGAACAATTTTCTGAGAGGTGTTGCATTTTCTGACAGAATTACAAGAGTGCCGGTATTTTTGGCCATGACTGGATGGATTAACAATAACAACATTAATAAATAGCATAATTTGTCTGAAGCCATCATGTACTTGCAAATATAGGTCTCTGCTCTCTTGTACACAAATCAGTGTGCATTCTAAATTATGGCAATAGTAGCAGCCATTATGTTCAAAGTCCTCAAAACTGAAAAATTATTTTTAAAGACAAATTTACAGAAAATCACTCAATTAGAAGTTCTTGTTTTTCACAATGTTTTAAATTTTTTAAATCTCACAATTTATTGTCATAACTTGATGCTTACAACTTGATACTATGAAGAATAGGCTTCAGGTGCACCCAGGTCTGAACACATAAATATATAATAAATATATAAGCGTATTTATAGGAACAGCAAGGTCACGTGATGTAGTGTTGCATGCCACATAAACTTTAAAAGGCATATACAAAATATGTTAAGTGAGGCTATGCAGACATGACCAAAATGTGGTAACCTGACACACCATCGTGTTCTTTTTCTCAGGGAACCGGGTTACAAATCTAACCTGTGATGTTTCCTTAATGCTGCACCATGGTTTGATACTATGAGGAACATTAATGCCCACTACGCCAAACTGAAAGAAAGGCCTGTCCCAGATGCTGTGAAACATTGGAAAGAGAACATTCTTTGCCTTCTATCTTTTCTTCACTTGTAAGTCGCTTTGGATAAAAGCGTCTGCTAAATGCCTGAATGTAAAATGTAATGTAAATGTGAGAGCACTTTGGAAGTAGACTGAGAAATTGTTTATCCAGAAGGACCGGTGCGCCTGAGGTTGAATTCTGGTTTAAGCTGTAAAATCTAATGGAAGTGTGCAGAAAGGACCAGCTTACCACAGTACAATTATCACTTAGAGATGCAAAGAGGGGTGACACTAGGTCACAATCCTCATAGGCCAGCCAGGGTAACAGCATCTGTAATTCTGTAAGATAAAAAGTTTGATGACCGCATTACCTCAGTTGTGACCACAAAAACAGGCTAAGAGCTGAGAGGTATCTTTAAAGCACCAATTGGACACAACTGATGCCTTTCCTTCCTGGCAAGGACAGAGGGCCTGAAGCACCACTGGGCGACTGGCCGTATCCAGCACCTTAGAAATACAGGCAGGGCGATGTCAGACCTCTTGAGCGATAGTCAAAGCTAATGATAGCGCCACCTTGAGGGTCAGAAATATATCCAAGGACGACTCTGATAAGCCCCTTAAGATTACAGTAAGGTCCTAAGAATGTCAGTCTATGTTATGTGTCAGAGCGCGTTGTTTAGACTCCGACTCATCTCGTCCTAGTTCGGTTCTGATTAGAGTCAGAGTCTTGACTCGCGCTCTGGGTGTGCGTTATGTGTGGAAGCACATGGCTCCGTTGTATTTATATCTGCCATGTGCTCTCCGGTCTTGCGTCATCACACCGCCTCCTTTTTTCCCTCATTCCCTTGTTTCAGTTAATGTCACACACCTATTTGCCATTGTTCCCCGTTGTATTTATTGTCCTCGTGTCTGCTGTCTTGTGCCGGCTCGTTTGTCCTCGCAGCATGTTGTCACTACTGCGTCTTGTCGTCTCAGTCTGTTGTTCCTCGCTACTTGCTGTTTGGCTTGTTGTTATCCGTGATTCATTCTCCGTTTACAGAGTTATTCGTAATAGTTCTTGTTTCTGTCTATGTTCCGTGTTCTCAGTGTTCTCCTGTCTGTTCATTGTCTAAGCCTTAGTCTCTGTCTTGGTTGTCTATTTATTTATATATTTAATCAGTCATTCTTTATTTTCTACTGGTTGTATTGTTTTGTGTTTTATTGTTGTCGTTTATTTTCATTATCACCTTTGATCATTATTTTCCATTAGTCTTGATTTGTGCATTTTTATTTTCTTGTTAATTAGTTTATCCTGATTCTGCTTTGTTCTTGTCGCCCTCTAGTGGGTAGTTTTTGTTCTGTTAATCCAGCAGTGCTGAGTTTATTTCTTTTGTTGTCAATTTAATAAAAGTTTTTTTTTAATATTCTGCTGTCTGCTCTTGGGTTCACCTAAGTTTAGGTGAACTCTGACCTACTCTAGTTCAAAAAGTTCAGTGCTCGCGTAGAGTCAGCTAGTGAGCGCAGCGAAGATGGGCACTGAATGCAGTTTCTTACCCCAAAAACATGGTGGAAATAAGAAAGAAAACATCACTTTCACAACGAATGGGAGGAGGAGTTCTTTTTTACGACTGTGAAAGAAACCTGCGTGTCTCATTTGTGGGGCGACTGTGGCGACGGCAAAGCGGCACTACCCACCGGGAAGTGCACTCGATTAAACAGTTATACTTTTGTTAAAAATGCAGCAGATTTGGTCATTAGTTCAAAATGTGACAAGATTTATTTTAAAAAATGTAAGTAGATTTTTCTTTAACATTACATAATTGATAACTTTTTGAAACATGGTTCAACATAGTTCATGATTTGTTAAAAGGGTTTGTCAGTAGCTAGTGAAAATGGAACATTTTTCTTATGAAATGTAGTGATGTAAGTGATCATCTGAAAATTTAACAATTACTGAGATTAATATAAATAAAGTGCTATCGATATCTGTTTTCCACCTTGTTGATAATTATTGAGAAATCATTAACGTGATCAGTATCTTCACATAGATGAGTATCATTAATCATTATTAATAATGAATAACTAAAGGCAAACTAAGCAAATTTGTTATTTCAGAAGAGTGTATCAAACTGGTAGCTCTTTGTATGACTCAGTACCCATGAATTAGCTCTCAGTTTCAAAAAGGTTGGTGTACCCTGATCTATAGTGTCATGGATCTGTGTCTCCGGAGTGGTGGGGCCAGACCGTCGCCAGGTTGCGTGCCCACGAGTTGCCTGTTGCTCCCCAAGCAGGTCTCCCTTTTATGGAGTATGCAATTGAGGTCAAGAAGATTGACGAGCCAATCTTGTCACTCCTCCTTAACTGTTACTTCATGGCGGGAACCAGTATTGGATGAATTCCGAGTCCGGCCAGATCAGGCTCCGGAGCTCAGTCCGGTGGCGTCCGCCTTTCCAGAGCCCGGTCCGGTGGCACCAGCGGCCACCTTTCCAGAGCCTGTCCTTTCGGTGCCTGTTCGGCCTCCAGTGCCCTGTATGCCCTCCAACTGCTCCTACCGCCTCTCCAGTGTCTGCCCAGGTGGCACCCACCAATCCAGTGTCTCCCCAGGTGGCGGCGTCCGCCACTCAAGTCTCTGTCCCGGTGGCGGCGTCCGCCACTCAAGTCTCTTTTCCGGCAGCGGCATCCCCCACTGAAGCCTCTGTCCAAGCGGTGGCGGCCGCCACTCAAGTTTCTGTCCTGGCGGCGGTGCCCGCCACTCAAGTCTCTGTCCCGGCGGCGGCGTCAGCCACTCAAGTCTCTGTCACGGCAGCGGCATCCGCCCGTCTGGTTCCTTCTGTCACGCTGGAGGCGCCCAGTCCAGTGTCCAAGGCACCCACCTGTCCAATGTCCAAGGTGCCCGCCTGTCTAATGTCCCAAGGAGCCCGCCTGTCCAATGTCCCACCTGTCGTGTTGGTATGATGTCCTTCTGTTCTGCTCCCAAGGCACCAGCTCCTAAGGCGCCAGCTCCCAAGTCTCAAATCTCGCCTGTCTTGTGTAATGTTTTCTCTGTTATGTTAAATGTCGTGCCTGTTAATGTTTGTCTGGGTGGTACGCCCAGGGTGCGTCCCTTGGGGGGGGGGGCTTATGTCAGTCTATGTTATGTGTAAGGGCGCAGGGTTTAGACTCACGCTCTGGGTGTTCGTTATGTGTGGAAGCACATGGCTCCGTTGTATTAACATCTGCCATGTGCTCTCCGGTCTTGCGTCATCACCCCACCTCCTTGTTTCCTCATTCCCTTGTTTCAGTTAATGTCACACACCTATTTGCCATTGTTCCCCGTTGTATTTATTGCCCTCGTGTCTGCTGTCTTGTGCTGGTTCGTTTGTCCTTGCAGCGTGTTGTCGCTTTTGCATCTTGTCTTCTCAGTCTGTTGTTCCTCGCTACTCGCTGTTTGGCTTATTGTTATCCGTGATTCGTTCTCCGTTTAGATTCTAGTCTCAGTCGCGTCCGTGTTATTTGTAATACTTGTTTCTGTCTATGTTCCGTGTTCTCAGTGTTCCCCTGTCTGGTTCATTGTCTGAGCCTGAAGGGACCCATATGCAACAGAAAGGCCTCAGCCATCTGGCACCATGCAGAAAACAAGATATCAAAGGATAGATATCTAGAAACAGTGGCCACATAAACTTAAGGGTAGCAGAAGCAGAAGATCAATCCCCAAGCCTGAAATAGAAGATCCCTTGACAGATCTTGACAGAATATCTGTTCCCAGATTTGCATGCCCTGTATTGTACATCGCTCTGATAAATAGTAGCCTGGTCAGTCTCTGCCCAGACAAGGATCTGCTGCACCAGTCTAAACAGGGGGTGTGAATACAGCCCTCCCTGGTGATTTAGATAAGAAACCACTGTGATGTTGCCTGCAGAGACTAGAATGTGTTGAGATGATGCTTTAATGTTAGAATCACTGCCTTCATTTCCAGGCAAGACCCTCCCACAGACCATGGACTGGGTGGCCATCAATAACCACACTCCAGCCAGTAAGGAAGAATACACTCCATCCGCTGTAAGAATCCAGGGATGACATTGCACCCTTTGAGTGCTGCTCTCAGCCCCACAAGGGACCCTCTGGCGTCATGTCACTGGCATTAGGTGTTCTTCGCAGCCCTTGAGGAAAGCCCAGTCCTCATATTGAACTTCCACTTTGGCTGTAAGGACTACATGTGGTGCCTGGCTCCTCTAACTCTTTGAAGGGTAGCTCGAACTGCCATGCTGGCCTTTTTGCTGATGCATATATGCAGAGGTTGATCTGAAGGGTTGGGCTGATATCTTCATGAGCAGCTGCCCAGCTCCTATCAGGATTAAAAAGAGCCAGGTGGGAGTGGAACGTCCTTAGCAAATGCAGCTTGCACTGAGGGCAGCCAGCTCCCTTGAGAGCTGACCTAGCATGCTCCACTCCCAAACAAAACACATATTGTGTTACCCACCCTGATATAGTGTGGGAAGGGTGGCACGCACGTTTTTAACTTTTTGGAACTCCAACTTTTTGCAACTATAATGTTCTCAAAGACATGTTATTGCAATAAGAACATGCCCCCTCCACGAAAGCTGCCGCAAATGCGTCCACGAATGCTGCTTGGGTTTACGTGTGGGCAACCCAGATAGTCGAGACAATGATTGTGTCTGTCAGTGGCAGAGATAAACTTGCCTCATCCAAGAGCACAGTGGTGAAAAGACATCTTTAAGTTGCACAGACTGTGCAAAGCTCTTTGAAAAGGAAAGACATTTTAGACACAACTGGTAGGTGCTGGAACACACAGGAAACTGTGTTTCTGAGAGCAGTCTACTGATTATGCCATAAATCCAGCAGCTGAAATGATTATAGATAAAGCATTTAAATAAACACATATGCTCAGGATTTAAAGAACAAAAGCTGAATGAATGCTGCACGCCATCTCCTATTATACCCGTATGTATGGGATGGAGAATGACATGAAAATTTCACTGCGGATTTTCATTGCCCGGAGATAAGTGGCTCTCAAGAAAAGACCCCTAGTGTCATGTCATCGACACAACATCGAGTGAGTGACAGAAAGGAAACTTTGCATATACTTATGCAGTTGCAGTACTTATCTAAGCTCATCTATATGAATGATAGATTGTCCACCAATGTAAATGGGGTTACCACTGGAATCAAGAATCAGCTTGGGCTCACCCTTCTCACCCTAAACTAAAGAAAAAATATTTATCAGGATGAATATCAGAAAAAAATATTAAAAATTTAAAATTTGCATCTTACACTGCTCTGTCTATTCTATATGTATGTTATGACTTTCTGACCACTCTTTCTGTATTTCATTCCATATTTTAAGTTCTGACAGCAGATGAAAAAACCTTGACTGGGGCTCCTGATAGTTCAGGTGATCCACTTCTAAGTCCCATTGGTCCCTTTAAAAATATAAAAAATACAACAAGTTATATGAAACAATTGCGCCTTTAATGTATCCTCATTTAATTTGTAATGAGGAGTAAGGGATGCTCAGATCCATTTGCAGTGTGTTTATTAATCGTGGTCAGAGAGGCAGTAATCAGTAAACGGCAAACAGAGCAGAGTAGACAAGACAAGGCAATAACAAATAAACAGGCAATGATCAGGGCCGGCAGATAGCATTCACAAAACATACTAGAATCTAGTCTAGAATCGAGTAGCTCATGGACTCGGTGCACCTTCTCGCCGTCCACTAGGATAGGAGGGGTCTGTTCTCTGGAACCCTCCTCTGACCGTCCAACCGGTTCACCAGTGGGTTTTAGCAATGACATGTGGAAAGTAGGAGAGATATGATCATTAGGTCTAGGCGAAAGACCTTGACATCAATGATGGTTGGCTCGGAAGGTCTGGTGTTGTACCGTGTGTAGCAGATTTGTATGAGCTCGATCCCACACCTCCTCGTTGCATTGTAACCAGTCCGTGACAGTGGGAAGGTCTGTGGGTTCACCGGACCAAGGAAACAGGGGAGGTTAAAAACCTAAGATGCACTTGAAGGGGGTCATTCCTGTGGCTGGTTTCACTAGGGAGTTTTAATCATATTCTGTCCACATTAGAAATCTGCTCCAGTCAGACTGGCGTTGATTACAATAAGACCGTAGGAACTGAATTATTTCCTGATTGAGTCGCTCGGTTTGACCATTCGACTGGGAGTGATAACTGGAAGTTAAACTTACATTGACCCAAACTGCTTAAAAAATAAAAAAACCAAACTCTTGAAGTAAATTGTGGTCCTTGGTCTGAGACAATGTCTTTGGGGAGACCATAAATTAAAAAACTTAATTGCATAGGACCTCATTTTTTTTAAAGAGATGAGGTGACATGATTTAGAGAAGCGGTCAATGATGGTGAGAATGGTGGTATTTCCGAGAGAGTTGGGCAGGTCTGTGATAAAGTCTATTGCTATGTGTGACCAGGGGCATTGCAGAGTAGGTAGTGGTTGCAAGAGACCGTCTGGGAGCTGTTTGGTAGTTTGAAATATTTGACAGATGGAACCGTTCTGGATGAATTGTATGGTGTGAGAGGGTAGGCTACCAATAATGGTTCCTTAGTAATTGGATTGTTGCAGGTATACCTGGGTGACCAGAGCTGGGTTCTTTGTGGACCTGAGTGAGCAGACACTTTTGCAGAGGTTGAGGGACAAAGGTGAGATTTTCGGGACATTCAGGTGGTTGTAAATTCAGTTTGCTTGAGTGAATTATGTCAGTGTGAATGTCCCATTGAACAGGGGCGACGAGGATCTTGTCTGGAAGTATGTTCTCTTATGTTGTAGGCTTGGGTGTTTCTTCCACTTGTCGACAATGGGTGTCAGCTTTGGTGTTCTGTAAAATTAAACCTTGTGAAAAATAGTAACCATCTAGCCTGCCTGCGATTGAGATGCTTGGCGGAACAAAGATACTCCAGATTCTTATGGTTAGTGATAACCCCCCCGTCCCTCTTCTTAACAAAGAAGAAACCAGCAGACGCCAGGAAGTTGGACAGGTGGATTCATTGCTTTAGACTTGGGTTGAGATAAGGGGAAAATTCTGCCTCTAGGAGGAGTTTTGCCAGGTATTAAGTCAATAGCACAATCTACCGCGCAGTGGAGAGGTAATTGTGAGGTCCTCTGAAGGCTTCAGCTAGGTCGGAATACTCAGGAGGGACGTTTGGCTTCGGTGTGTGTGACTTTTCCAGGATGGGTGAAGTTTTGGTAACACAGGTTACTTGGGCTAGGCAGCAATTATGACAGGTAGTACCCCATTTAACAATTTGACCCTCCTTCCAGGAGATAACAGGATTGTGAGGGCATAGATGGAGCTGGTATAGATGGTAAAGACATAGATGGAGCTGTATTCGGCGTTCACACTCCTCAGGCGAAAGGTGAGTATATCCAACTTGCATAGGTTCAATGGTGACAAAGGATTAAGGCTTTTGGCAAGGCAGAGACAGAATGGGTCAGCAAGAACGGATTAAATTGTCCATTTGGATTGCAAGCTCAATGTAGTCATTCAGGTTTTTCCCTTCGTCTCGACAGGCCAGCGCTGACTGAAGCTCATGATTTAAACCTCTGCAGAAACCTTGGTGGAGGAAAGTGTTGAATGTAGGGAAAATGGAACCATCCATTCTCCACACAGCAGTTGCCCAGTCCAAAGCCCTTCCAGAGAGTAATGAACAAACAGAGGCAATACGACTGGATTCTGTGGGATACAGTGAAGGTTGCTGATTAACAAGCAATTGACTCTGACAATTGACAAACAAAAATCCTCTGCATTTGGGAGGGTTACCATCAAACTTATCCGGGAAAGCGAGTCGTGGACTGATGGGAAAAGAAATGGCGGGTGGCACACTAGGACTTTCACTAACTCCTCTGTAAGAGCTGTCAATCGATTGAGCTAATGCTGATGCATCGCAAATTGTGTGCCTGGACAGACAGCTCGGTTAATAACTACAGGATGGCTGCTGGATCGTTGTTTGGCGAAGTCTTCTGCAATAAGGAGTCAGGGCGCTTCGATCCATTCTTTCCGTGACACTAATAAGCCTGACTCAGACATACTGAAATCTCACTAACACTGGTTCTTTGTTAAGCATGCTCAAACCAAACATTTTTGTGCATTTGTATTTGTAATTTTGTAACAGTTAAAGCAATTAAGAAAAACACAACATGGCAGCTGCTGCTGAAAGAAGAAACTATTAATGCATTAACTGTCACAGAAATAATTGTCTGAAGCACAAGACTGTAACATTTGAAAACCTCCAAGAACTTAAGATAAGAAGATTAAAAACTTACTTTTAAAGATCCCAACCTGACCAGCTTTACCAGGTGGACCCCTATAAAATGAGTAAAACTAAAAGCATATCAGGTTTATTGTAACAGATGAGAATTGTAGAGGAACAGTTAAATGGACAATAAAATGCTTGTGGGAGCCCTATTGACCTCAAATACAACCTAAGAGAAACCATAGGTTTTATAAATAATGAAAGACCATATCCTCTTTGTGTACTGCAATTGGAGATACGATAAAATAGAGACATGGAGTACCACAGTGTAAATAAATTACATTGCTCAGGTTTCATAGAAGAATGCATACAGTAGTTCACCAAATGCCTGCCCTCCCCTGCAGAGTGCTGTGGTTACAGTGTACAATACTGATTCTGGTTATCATCAGTAAAATTTAACATTTACATTAACTTTAACATTTACTCTGCACATGGTGTTGTTAGTTCTGCACACCTCCATCTAAAGTATTCTTTTCTTTGTTTTCACGACTGTTAAACTGTAACGAAGCCGGGCTCCCGCGTCAAGCGAGGTCGCGAGGACTTTTATTTTGATGTTTTGTCATTGTCGCGTATTGATGATGTCACTGTTGTTTTATGTCACTTCCTGGTTTGTGTTATTGGTGTCACCTGTGTTTGTTTGATTAATGTGTGTATTTAAGTTACTGGTTTCTGCTGTTTGGTTGTGGGTTATTGTTTAGTGGTGTTTGAGTTATCGGTCGAGGTTTCGGCATTGTTATTATTCGCATCTGGTCTTGGTTTTTTTAAATTACTACCTGTTCTTTGGATTACTCTCTCGGATTGCCCTCTGGACACTGTTGCCTGGTTTTTGGATTTACGTTACTCACCCTGGTTGGTCTTTTGTGTTTTCACTCTTCACTGCTGTTTGCTTATGTTGTCCTTTTTGTTTTACGGTTTATGTTTGTGAAGTGAAGAACCCTAAAGTGCTGCATGCAAAATTGGTAGGTGATAAAAATCAAAACATGCCATACAGAGTGACATATTGTCATATGAGTGACAATTTAAAGATTTGGTTTTAACAGTGAGAAAAATAAACATATTAAATAAAATTATTGTATACTCCTGTATGAGTAATAAAAGTAATACATATAATTAATTGATAAAAGAGCAACCCTTTCCGTAAGTAGCGCAAATAATTAAATTAAATTAATTTATATCGCACTTTTCATACTGTTACATTGTTTCAAAGCAGCTTTACAAATAATACAAAAAGAATACATGGTATTCTTGCAAATAATATGTGTGATGTGTATTAATAAGACTAATTAGGCATACTAGGTTACGGTGTTATGGTGGAGGCTCCAGCCTTCTCTCCACCGTGCCACCAGAGGGAACTATCGCCTGAACCTCAACAAACTACATTTCCCACCATGCACCTTACCGACCGCTGATCACTTCCTGCTCTACACCTGATCCTCATTCACTCCTCCATGTAAGCCGGACTGAAACTCAGTGTTTTCGAGGTTTCCCTGTTATTCTCTGGGTGTCCTTTTTGTGTATTACTTTAGATTGTCACTGTCACTGTTTCACGATTGTTTGCTAAATGCCTTATTGACCTGGATTGTACTACCGTTTTGATTCTTTGCTGCCTGCCCCGATTTTGGATCGTTATATCATCTCTGATTGTTTGCTGCCAGCATCGACTATCGCCTGTTTAACGTTACTCTCTCTGTTTTGCCTCTGATATATGTTTACCGTGTATGACCTCTGCCTGTTCGACTATTCTATTAAATATACTGCACATGGATGCAAACACCTCTGACCTTTCATTACAACTACAAAATCATTAAGCAAGATATGCCATTCCATCTTACATGGAGATGGCATATAGAAAGATAACATTACATATACAAGATATACAGTACTGTGCAAAAGTTTAGGCAGGTGTAAAAACTGCTGTAAACAAAATGCTTTCAGAAATATAAATAATTATTGTTTATTTTTGTCAATTTACAAAATGCGAACAAAAGAAAAATCTAAATCAAATCAATATTTGGTGTTACTACCGTTTGCCCTTAAACCAGCATCAATTGTTATAGGTACACTTGCACAGGGATTTTGTAGGATTATAGACAAATGACAAAATGCAACAAATGTGGTTAATAGTAATAGAGTACTATTGTAATCATGCAAAACTGATCGTACCACATGGAATAATGATTTTAAAAATACCCAAAGTATAACAATCATCCTCAAGTTTTTCTTTTTTAACCATCATTTTAACATAAAAAAACCATCACTTGTTGTATTACCTTGTGGCTATGAAGATTAATTGACTGTATTTCAGTTCTATAGGTTCCTATGTGAATAAGATATCCAATAAAAAAATAAAATCAATCAAAATGTATTTTCCGGAATACATGGCCTCTTAGCCCATTTTCCGCAGAATTACAATAGCATGGTAAATACTCTTTTCTTTGTTCAATGGTGTATATACAATGCCAATACCTACGCATATTCCGGATCAAAAAACAACACCTCAATACACACATCACCAGCAAGAGCAAAATCACCCAAATATTTCTTACAGAGTTCTGCATACAAGGAACAATCATACAGAATGCTTTCCTTCTATCACAGAGATATTCAAAGTTAACTTCCAATACTTAAATATTCTTTCTTCTATTGGTATATTACTCTATCTGCCTGAATAGCTAAATGACCAGACCATCTAAACAGGAACAGCAATCGACCAGCTATATGTAATATACAGACGCAACATAGCTCCCTTGTGCCATTAGGGATTTGCATTTTAAATATATATTAAACTTGTTGTTTTCTACAACTGCTGTGTACCATGCATTATAAGCTTTTTCTCTCAATCGCTGATTCTGCCACCAACCACTGAAAAAAGATATGAACGTTCTTACGTCCCCTATACATGAAGTCTTCCGGGCACTAGAAAAAATGCAGGATACCCATGTTTTTCTACCCACTTCATGTAACTACAAAAGAGCTTGGTTGCAACTAATGTTATACAGTGAGGGAAAAAATAATTTGATCCCCTGCTGATTTTGTATGTTTGCCTACTGACAAAGAAATTATTATTTCTTTGTACATACAAACACACCTTAGAAAACATTGTTTTTTACCTTTTTTGCTAAATGTTGTTAAGACCATGACAGCTACCATGACCATTAAGAGCATGACATGCTATATTAGCCATATCATTATTGTATAACCGGTTATGCACCTCTGTAATACTTTAGATTTAAATACCTTTACACTTTTCCTTCAGCATTGTTATATATTTAAAAAAGAATACACAGAAGTGGACTCAACATGCATCCTTGTCTTATACCAATGCTACTGAAAAAATATTCTGTTAAGCCAACAGACTATATAAATGTACATCCGAGACTCTCGAATATATGTTTATGAATCCCGAATATACACATGTAAATCTGAATATATATATTTATGAATCATGAATATATGGTTATGTGTCCTGAATATATAAATGTAAATCCGAATAGTTATAGTTATGAATCCTGAACTCGTGTCATGGAGCAACCCATATAGTTTTATTCATTTCAGTGTTTCACACAACACATTTGCAATTAAGTTGATGACATTTTTGCATTTTTCACACATTTTAATGCATTGGTTGACCTCTCATGAATCTAGTCAATAGCTGTATTTTATGAAGGTAGTTACAGAAACGGCAGGCTCCGCCCCCAATCAACGTTTACAATCACCGGACTTCTAAGCCTGCACACCTGATCGTCATCACTAAGCACTATAAGAACACACGCTTCTTACAGTCACATTGTCTGGTCTCCAGTTTTGGACAAACACTCAAACTTATGCTAAAGAATTACCTGTTTCCACATTTCCACGCTCGTTGATCCCCTTTGTCTCCCTTGTGTGTTTCAGTGATATTTGTTTTGTCTACTTACCTATACTCACCTCCTGAAACCAGCTCCTGGATTCTCCTCAGTCATTCCCCAAAAGCCCGCATTTGGAAAAGAGATAACTCTAGTCAATATTCTCTTCTGATCTGTTTATCTAAGGACTTAATATTCAGCTTGTGTTACAATCAGTCTATTGTTCAATAAATCCGCCTGTTTTTTAAAACTAATCTGTTTCTTTGAGTCTGACTTACCGTTACAGAAGACCAGACCATAACAACATGAACCAAACAGGTGTGAATCCATTCCAGGAGCTGGTGGATTCACTTCGCCGTGCCATCAACTCGCCTACAACTCCCCATTCGTCACTCCTTTACCAGCACTGCTCTACACTGCCAGTCCCATGGTCAACCCAGCGTCCTACTCTGGTTCGGTGGAAGACTGCAACGGTTTCCTCTTGCAGTGTTCGCTCACTCTAGAGATGCAACCGCAATGATTTCCCACTGAGAGCTAAAATCTCCTTCATTCTGTCCCTATTAACAGGTTGGGCGCTCCAATGGGCTGACTTGTTATGGCAGCAATATGGACCGGTTACTAAATCCCTTAATGCCTTTATTGCTCACTTCCGATAGGTTTTCGGATGACCCCTTGGAGGTACTTAAATCGGTGAGCAATTGTACCATCTAACACAAGGCAAGAGTTTAATACACGATTATGCTCTCCGTTTTTATACACTAGCGGCCTCCAGTGGTTGTAACGAGCACTCCCTGTTGGCCACCTATCACCTAGGACTGAAGCCCTCTCTGCGGTTGCATCTCTCAGTATACAATGACAACATAGGGCTAGAGCGCTTTATCCAACTCTCCATTCGAGTAGCACCTAGAATCCAAGGCTGTATGGAGGAAAATCGTTGCCAAAATTTGCCATTCTGTTCCCGCCGGCCAGAGATTTCCAGCTCTCCAGAAACACAATATAAGCCCATCCAGGTTGACAATAACAATATCCCATACAAGGTCTAGTCAATAACCTATAAACCTTTTGGTCAATGACAAATTCAATACTGTGTGGGGTTTCATCCAGCTGAGAGTTGGTTAACTTTACCTCGAAGAAATCTGTCTGTTGGTTCTGGAGGAACCAGTGCCCAAAGGTAAAATCTACTCTCTATCTATCGATGAGGCTTTACAACAATAATACATCCGTCCCTCCACTTCTCCCACTGCTTCTAGTTTCTTCTTCGTGGCAAAAAAGGACGGAGGCTTGAAGCCTTGTATCAACTACCGGGCAAACAAGATAACCCTCCACTATAGACCCCCTTCAGCTCGTCCAATCGGCACTGAAGGGTTCTGAGGTCCAGCCAGGATCTTTACCAAGCTGGACCTCAGAAGTGCTTACAACCTCATCCGGATATGTGATTATGCTTTACAGTTGGCACTGGTATTTATATGACATTTTTTTATAACCCTCTTCATTTTTAAGTAAATTTCTTTCCCTGATCCCACTGTTGCTTGAGACTGCTCCTGGAGATCTACCCACTTGCAAATATAAAATTCAAGCCTTATTTAACACACCTGGTGTCACTTATCAAACATTAAGTGTTGGTAATGTTTTTTAAAAGGATCAGACACCTAGTTTTATATACTAAAGTTAAATACCTAGAGGGTTTATCAAAGGGGATGTAAACTTTTGAGCTTGCTATTAAAGATAAATTTGGACTTAGACTCAGCTATTTTAACATTGAGGCCATACCATAAAAGATTAGAGGGGAAACATATTTAAATGATTATGGAAGGCTATTTTTAAGATGAACTGTACAATAGAGGCAGATGTTTCGATTATTTACCCAAGGTGTAAGGGGGATGCAAATTTTTGCACTTAACTACAAGTTACAAGTGGAGTTTATTGTCATTTCAGCCATATACAAGTATACAGTAAAACGAGACAACGTTTCTCCAGAAACAAGGTGCTTCATAAGACAAATACTAAACATTACAGACATGCAGGCATACATAATAAAATGTTAGAGTATGTTTTTGGCAGCCAGAATGTAAACAGTAAGCAGTAAAACAGATTGTAAACATTGTTCGTTTGTAAACATATGTATATTTGGCAGCCA
>JAZGTJ010013044.1:0-15349 GCA_036877575.1 Botia almorhae
CACACAGAAGACTAGCAGAGAACCAGACTTACTCAATCTGACCATCAGTGGTAAGTCTTGGCATCATCTAGACTACAGAAGCTTTAATAGCTCTAATGGGACTGATGAGATGGACCCACCTCAGTTAGGAGCGTTTGCTGCATTTATTAACAGATATTTGCATTCAGACAAGATGAAAGTGTTTGGACCTTTAATTATGGGCATTGGGATCTTCCTGTTTATTTGTGCTAATGCAGTACTTCATGAAAACAGAGACAAAAAGACTAAAATCATTAACCTTAGAGACATCTACTCAACAGTGATTGACATCCATAGTTTGCGGAGCAAGGAGTCAGCCCCACTAAACGGCTTTGTGAATTATTGTCCATCAAAGGAGAGCAAATCTAGCCCCTCATACACAGCTGATACAGTGGCCAAAGTGTCCTGGCCATCCCCAGGCTCGTGTAGACAGAAACCAGGGAGCATGATTCCCTCACGACGACCATCTACCACCATTCCACAGGTTTCATCTTTGGAAAGACAGACCTTCACAGACACGGTTTACAGTATCTACAGAGATCAGAACACAATCAGCACGGAAGAGCCTCAACTGAAACAATGGGAAACCAGAACCATCGTGTCAACCTCCATCAATGCATTTACACTTCCCATGATGAAACTCAACAGTCGGGGAAAGTGGGACAGAAGGGGGTCTGATAAAACTGGAGAGGCTAAAAGAGAGTGTTTGGATGCTGAGGTGATTTGCAGACGTCTGGAGGATCTGGTGGCATCTAGGACCATCACAAAGGTCAAAGTGGAGACAGCTCAAACATCTGCAGCACTTCTGCGGAACTTAGTGGAGGTCTACAGGAGCAGTGGCAGTCTGCAGGGTGCACCGCGTATGTCTCTACAGGGCTCACAGGTCCAGCTGCTGCCACCCTCCTCACCAAGCCGCAGGGCTACAGGATCTCACCTGTCTCTAAGTGCCCTCCCAGACTACTCCAGACCTATTGATCTAGGTATCTATTCATCCACCCCTACAGAACGTCAGGTGGTACAATCCAGACGTCTCAGCTGCCCTCGGCTGGAGGGGCTCAGCAGTGGAGGCTACACAAAACTTGAGGGTCTAGGGGGTGAGTCATTTGAGTCCACAGATAATGCCATGTTTGGTTGTGGAAGTTCTGTTGAGGTTTTAGAGAGGGACCACAAGCTTCATGATCATTCAGACCAAGAGGACAGCAGCTCTGCTGCTGCAGAGTGTGGCGTGATCAGGCAATATTCCAACAAACAAAAACTTCTAATGGTTTCCCAGTCAGACACTACTTTAGAGGACCTGGACAGTGTTGAAATGTAACTAGAATTCAGTGGATGAATGTGGTGATTTGTCCAAGACACTCAGCTGATATTCCTGTTATGAATCTAAGAACTCTTTCAGTGGTCTCATTGCCTGTGAAGATGCTCTTCAGAACACAAACACAAGTGATGTGAAGAGCATATGCTGCTTAGATGGTGTTAGTGTTGGACTAAAAGATCAGTCTTCAGGATTACAAAACAAAAACCGAGAAGGCTCAGATCTGAAGCATGATAGCACAGCTATGCTCTAATAGATTAAAAACTTCATACTTCCAGTAGTAGAATATTTGTGGTTGTTTCTTTAGTATGTCTGTGAACTTCGGCTGTCTGAGCAGCATGTTTTGTATTGTTGTCTACCTGCACTTTTTTAAGCACTAAATCACCACACATTGGTTTTTAAAGATTGACTTTAATAGCAATATCTCATTTGACATGTTGACTGCTCGCATGGAAAATGTTTGTGTCAATGTACACTTGTATGCTTACATTTTTGTAGGATACGTCTTGTTTAGAAGAGTTTATGTCAAATATGTTATACGTCAAATATAACATATTAAAATAATATTAAACATATGAAAGTAATATAAAATATGTTCATGTCAAAAACATGTTAAGTAAAAGTCTTAAATATATTTTAGGGTAAATTAATTAATCTCTCTATGACTAAAGGAGTGATGCTGTATTTCATTGAGGGATGATCCACCAATCAACAAACATTTCGTCGACTGACAGACGAAAGATCATGAATAAAGATCATGAATGAAGAAACTTAATTAAAGTTCAACCTTTTGCTTAGCAGGCATTCGTTTGTTAAAAAGCATGTCTCCTGGCAACCAAACTGCAGACAAAAATGATGTTATGCAATGTTAGCATTCGATTAGCAACAGAAAAGACAATGTTTTGCACAGCTGCCTCTGTACACTTTTGCTTGAGGTTTTTAATGTAGAAACCTGGATGTATTGCTGCATTTAATCTGCCTGAACTGTTTCTTATTAACTGTGTACTATACATACCTGTGCATGGGTGCATTGTGATGTCATACTGCTGAATCTGGACACAATCTGTGTTCTGCTTTCTCCATAAGTGTGGGTGGGAAGCTGGAAGTCCAGCGTCAAGTGGTTCAGGTAGAGTTCAGACTCTGAAAGAAACAGCAATCAAACACCTTTGCTGTAGTGTTTAAATGTAACTGTAAACCTTTTGAATTCTTCCCAGTTGATTGTCCTACATGATGAATGCTGTTGAGAAGAGCAGAAGAATCCCTTCAGCTGAAGTGATGCTGGAGTCTGTATGTGTTACTGGTGTCAATGAGGTTTCTGTCTGCAGCTGACTCATCCACATCCTTTCTGAATCATTTGTCAATTTATTTCATTAGCCAGATTCAGAGTTTTCCTCACTAGACAGACTGATGATGATTCTCATTGATAATTAAACTCAAAGAAACACTGAACATGTTCCATGTGATACTGTGTTATGATTTATTCCTAATGCGCATCATAAATGTCTAAGGAAATGTAAAACATTGTTTTTTAAGATGGAGATAATTATTGTTACAATCAGTTAAACTTCTGTGTCATGCTTGCTTTGGGGTTTCTCAAGTGTTTTTGTGTCGTTGCTAGAATGTTCTGAGCATATTGATATGCTGTTTCTAGGGTGTTTTGGGTGACTGTTAGGTGGGTACATACTGACTGAAGTCAAGAGAGCTTCAACCTGAAGTCTCTGTGATATTCTGGTCTGTAGATGTGGATCAGCTCCCTTATTAAACGTCACTTGTCGAGTCTTTCTGTTTTTTCATCAACCAGGTATATATATTTATGTAACTCTTTCAAACCACATCTACAGTGTCCCAGCATGCTCCACTTAGGATAACAACAGCAGCCAAACAGTCCCTCAACGTTTATTTATTCATTACCTAAAATATGCAGCGGATTGTTAATAGTTCAGTTAAAGCCTTGTTTTCATTGTGTCTTCATTATTAAAGCACAGTGAGGGTCATCGGAGGGTTCATCAGATAACATACTGAATCCTACAGCCATGAGATAGAATGTTTGTTTGGGAAGATTTAGTCATTTCTTAGAGTTGTCATAGACTCATGAATCCTACAACACCAGCTCTTAAACTTCTATAAGACGACAGTTATGCTTGAAGATACATTCTGACAGATTGTTTGTGTGCACGTGTGAATTGTCTGTCTGACTGACGCACATCTCAATGGCGATAAAGATGTTTTTTAACCAATCACCCGAGTCAGAGATGTCATGTTCATGACTGGCAGATGACACAAACAACAACCTACCAAACTACAGTAGAAGTTTACAGGTAGTGAGCACGTGACGTGAGGACATTTTAAAAAAATGCCATGAATAGAATCTGATTATATAAATCAACTGAATATTTGCTCAATATGTGTCATTGGTTTACCTGCACACAGTGTATATTGTAAAAGGAAGGTTTCTTCATTATCACAGTTTTTATGAATTCAGACTGTCTTAGTTTATCTGTCTCTTCATGTAATCTCAGACTAATGATGCTGAAATCCAGTCTTCCTGTGTCTATTGTACAATTTCTGGTTCATACAAAAATCTTGTTTGATTATTGCAGTTAATAGCAAAGAATGTTTTAAAATCTGTGTTGTTTTGTCCTTACACATTAAAGCTAAAGATAAAAATCAAGAATTGTTTTTGGTGATTTATCTAACATGCCATTTTTTTGCACAGTACTGTAAATAAACAGAATAACAGTAATTAACAGAGCTGATTCTCTCTGTTAACGCTGCATGTGTTTCATCACTAGATGGAGACACTTTCTTTATTATCATCTGTATGCACTTTACTGGCATTTTATGCCTATTTATCTGGGTTTACAAAACGCTTAATACACTTAATTAAATGTGCTAACATTGAGTTTTAGTAGCATTATATCCTCTGTTTGAAAAATGTTAATGTTCTGAATTATCGAGAAATATTTTACTGCTGGGGAAAAAGCAAGTTTTGTAATATACAAATACTAACTAAAGGAACCGCATGTTTGACCACCTACAATGCTTGAAGAAATTAAGCTGTTCTGCGCTGGAGATATCCTGTGATCACTCAATTCAGTGGAATTACCCAGAAATCCTCGGTCAGGCTTTGGGTTATTTGTCAGATTAAAATAAATCAGCAGTCAAACATATGTAGCTGCACTTGTGTTGTGACCGGTGCTTTTCTGTTCATCAGCACACAGAATCAGTTATCTGACGCTGTGAGGTCAAGGTCCTTGTGACCTTTAACTTCAAGATTATGAATGATTCATAAATACAATTGACGGAAATGAGTCCAGTTGCATTCATTATTGATGTGTGCAGCACATGTGATTATCTGTGATGTGAAGCACATGGAGATGTGGTAGATTTCTCTGAGTGCGTTTCTGCCACCTAACAAATGTCATACAGCATTTAAGATCAGATCAGATGATGCTTCTCATATGAATGACCACATCAGATCTGGTGGAGATAAAGTCTTTAATTCTTTTTCAACATTATTAATATTATTCAGTCATACTGTTCTGACTGAAACCACTTCAATTATTAACTTATACGTTAACACAAATAATAAAATAATGACGATAAATGACGATCAAGTTGTACATAATAACAATATGTTATTATGTTATATGTTATTATTAGAAGTATGTTATTATTGGTATGTTAATTATTTAAATATGTTAAATATGTGTAGATATATGTTATTATTTAAATATGTTATTGTTAGAAGAAAATCAATTTTAAATGATGACGTACCCGGATTACTGTTGTTAAAACAGATTAACATAAATGTTTGTTTCAGGAAACAGATTTACAATGAATTATTTACAAACTGATGACCTCAGATGACATCTGCAGAAGTTACTGAACTGATTGATGTTCAGTTTTATGATGTTTGATCTTAAAACATCGTACTGAAGTGTTTTCTGTTAAAATGAAAAACAAACGCAATTGCTCTAATCTCTCTCTAAGCAAGGCGTTTGAACAGACGTGATTATTAATCTGACGAACAGCAGTGTGTTAACCAATCATATTCCGTCCTGGCTTCAGTGGGTGTGGCAGTGCATGTGAAGCATTAAGGAGCTTCTCTTCATCTGGTCTTTATGTGGTCTTCATCTTCAGTGGATTATTCAATGAGGCGTGTGTGGAAGTGAACAGTGTAACAACATTACATTAAAGGTGAGAATCGTCTCATCTGTGTTTTTGGAGCTGCAGTTGCATTTGTTTGTGCTTTCATGTTTATGTTCAGATGCTCAACTCAGATCTTATGTGGTGAAAATGTTGCTTTAGATACATTTTGTTCTCTTGAAGTGATTCTGGTTTGATGATTGATAAAGTGCAGACTCGTGTAAAGATTCATTCAGATTACAGCCCGCAACTGAATTTGAGTACAACTGAAGAAAGTTTTATTTCTAAAACGGACTTCGTTGTTTCGTGTGGCGTGTTAAAACTGATGAATGACAGATTGTCCAGACGGGAATGTTGTGCGCGTCCTCGACACCACATAGGCTCCAGCGCGCTCCAGGGCTCCAGAACGCGCACAGCTTTCCAGACTGGAGTTTATCCCGAATCATTTGATTAGTGCCTTGTGTAGTTTGGGTGTGTGTTGTTTCCTTTTGACTTTCCCTTGTAAATACACAGATGTAAAAGTCCTGTGCTGTCAAATTTCCTTTCTTTCTGCTGTCTGGACCGAACCGATCTGTGATCCTTGTGATGATGGACCACGAGCGGATCCATGCGTGGACATTATTGGTGAGTTTCAGTATTTTGTCATTATTGCGGCATAGAAACGGGCAAAAGCACAGTGTTTATTCAGTATATTACTGCCTCAATATTATAATATCAACACATGCTTTGGTAACTGTTGTGAAGGCTACAAAAGAAAGGCTGATGAATTGATGGATGTGGTACAGACATCTGAGCTGTTTCCTGTGTGCCCTGATTTGTCTGAAATGTAATCCGCTCGAATCAGCAGCTCTGGATTAAAGATGTGTCTTACAACTCTGAGCGATTAAAACACGAAATCAAGATTCAAAGGTCTGTCAGTGACAGTGAGTTTGTCTTTACTGTAAACATCACAGAAGACTCTGAATGTCTTTCAGCTGGAGGAGATTCTGCATTCTGGGCAGATTCTGAATCAGTAAATACACCATGTTTTCAGATATACAGGTAGTCTGTGTCTGTCCATTTCTGTTCACATTAGACTGATTTAAAGATTAAGAATTAAATATTTATAATAATAATACAGAAGAATTCATCTTTCTAAGCTCCACCACCCATGGTTACTGTTGCTAGGTCTGATAAACTTCACAGAACATCCTGTAGAGATTTGTGTTAACAGTTTTTAATTGAATGTTCTTGTTAAGGTGTTCTTCTGTGGTGCTGGAGTTTTATAAAGACTGAGGTGTTCTGTGGTGCTGGAGTTTTATATAGACTGAGGTGTTCTGTGGTGCTGGAGTTTTATAAAGACTGAAGTGTTCTTCTGTGGTGCTGGAGTTTTTTTAAATAAAGACTGAGGTGTTCTTCTGTGGTGCTGGAGTTTTTTTAAATAAAGACTGAGGTGTTCTTCTGTGGTGCTGGAGTTTTATAAAGACTGAGGTGTTCTGTGGTGCTGGAGTTTTTTAGATAAAGACTGAGGTGTTCTTCTGTGGTGCTGGAGTTTTTTAGATAAAGACTTAGGTGTTCTTCTGTGGTGCTGGAGTTTTATAAAGACTGAGGTGTTCTCTCTGATTGGTTCTGCACTGTTATACGGATGCTGCTTTTGTCTCAGCAGATGGGACGTCCTGTGTCTTTCGAGCAGATGCATTATGGGAAATGACTTTACAAACATCACATCTCAGCCTTAGTGCAGACAACTGTGTCATCTGCATACACAGCAGACAGCGATCTAAGAGAGAGAAACAGACAGACAGACAGAGAGAGAGAAAAAGACACACACACGTTACATTTATATTTGTGCATTTGGCAGATGCTTTCATCCAAAGTGACTTACAGTGTTTAAGTATTTCATTTACTAATTGAACTAATTATTTATTAATTTACAACATTTAAGTTGTAAATTTTATCACTGTGTTTTTCCCTGAAAATCGATCCCACAACCTTTGCATTGCTAACGCAATACTGTACTAATTGAGCTACAGGACCAGTGTACATACACACTCAAAGAGGGAGAGCTTTCTTTGAACTGAACTGAAATTGAAAATGGAAAAAGAAAGAGAGAGAAGCAGAGTTAAAGAAAAAGCAGAGGAGGAAGAGAACATATACACAAATAAGTAACTTATGGTTTTGGAGGAGTTTAATAATTAATGTTTAAGTTCATATTGTAATGTTTGACATTTGATTGCAGCTTTAAGAATGACAGCATTGTATAACAATAGTAGAGATCTTGTGTGAGATGACTCTCTCCATAGAACTGTCGGAAATGATGTTTCAACAGTTATGCTGATTGACTGCAGCATCATGTCATTCATACTCTGTGTGTGCACGTGTGTGTCTGTGTGTGTGTGTGTGTGTTACAGATGATTCTCACCTCTGATTTACTGCAGCATCATGTCATTCATACTCTGTGTGTGTGTGTGTGTGTGCGTGCGTGCGTGCGTGTGTGTGTGTGTTACAGATGATTCTCAGCTCTGATTGATTGCAGCATCATGTCATTCATACTCTGTGTGTGTGTGTGTGTGTGTGTGCGTGCGTGCGTGCGTGTGTGTGTTACAGATGATTCTCAGCTCTGATTGACTGCAGCATCATGTCATTCATACTCTGTGTGTGTGTGTGTGTGTGTTACAGATGATTCTCAGCTCTGATTGATTGCAGCATCATGTCATTCATACTCTGTGTGTGCGTGTGTGCGTGCGTGCGTGTGTGTGTGTTACAGATGATTCTCAGCTCTGACTGACTGCAGCATCATGTCAATCATACTCTGTGTGTGCTTGTGTGTGTCAGGGTCCGTTGATACATTACATTAATGTCAATATACATTAAAGATAGATTAAAGTCATTGATATTTTAATGTAATGCAGCGGAAATAAACAAGCTATATTAAAGAAATATATCTCTTAAACGCTTCATAACTGCGACTGTATGTGATTTATTTGGATAGACAAATGTGGTTTGTTCGGGTTTAATGGCCAGATAGCGAATGTCAATAAAGTTCGCCGGTATCGGTTTCGTTTAGTGCTTCTGCAATGCGGTGGGTGTGGTCTGCACGTGCTAAACGCACCTACGTCATACTTCAGTGACCTTGATGACGAGACCTGCGCGACATAGAGTGTGAATCCAGACATTTTAATTATTTTTGTGATTCTCAATCTTAATGATGATTATCAGTTTTCTTACCAGAAATATAAGACACCACAGCAAATGTATATACTGCTGCTCGTCTTTTAAATTCTTCCCTCTCTTCATTAAAACTCCAGGTGAAGGGTTGCCAGACATTACAAAAACTTAAATAAGAATACATTTTACATCAAATCATGAGACACCAAACAGTTCCCACCCCTATGAAATTATTTAATTGTGACGAATTACAAAGATTGTGACATTCTATAAGAATTCAGATCCAAGTCATTTCACAGTGAGCAGAACATGTTTGACCATGTGAAACAGATGTGAATATGAGTTTGTGCTTAACAGTGTCTGGCATGTTAAAATATGAATGTGTCATCACTGGAGATATGACAGACAGAGCAGCTTTTAAGAAGGTCACATGCAGGCAGCTGTCAGTCCTGCGGGTATTACATGTTTACAAGAGTGAACAACACAACTTGTTTTTCATTCATCGCATGCAGAAAGACTCCACAGTGCTCACATGCCTCACTCTCTCTGTCTCTCTCTCTCTCTCTCTCTCTCTCTCTCACATACACACACATTCTCTGCTTCACACACACACACATTCTCTTAATCTCACCCTCACTTTCTCTCTCTATTTCTGTCACATTACACACACATTCTCTGCTTCACACACATTCTCTCTCACACACACACACACACACACACTCATTCTCTTAATCTCACCCTCACTCTCTTTCTGTCACATACACACACATTCTCTGCTTCACACACATTCTCTCTCTCACACACACACACACACACTCTCATTCTTTTAATCTCACCCTCACTCTCTCTTTCTGTCACATACACACACATTCTCTGCTTCACACACATTCTCTCTCCCACACACACACACACACTCTCATTCTTTTAATCTCACCCTCACTCTCTCTCTTTCTGTCACATACACACACATTCTCTGCTTCACACGCATTCTCACACACACACAGTCTCTCATTCTCTTAATCTCACCCTCACTCTCTTTCTGTCACATACACACACATTCTCTGCTTCACACACATTCTCACACACACACAGTCTCTCATTCTCTTAATCTCACCCTCACTCTCTTTCTGTCACATACACACACATTCTCTCATTCTCTTAATCTCTCTCACACACACACACTCAGTCTCTCTCTCTTGCACAGACTCTCACACACTCACTCTCATTCTCTTAATCTCTCACACACTCACTCTCATTCTCTTAATCTCTCACACACACACATACTCAGTCTCTCTCTCTTGCACAGACTCTCACACACTCACTCTCATTCTCTTAATCTCTCACACACTACAGTGCGAGAGCAGCAACATTTATTTTTGTCCTCTGCAGAAATGAAAGCAGGATAATAAAGGACGGATGTTTTCTGTGTATTGTGTGATGAAGAGTTTTCATTTTCATCTGATTTGATTGTATTCCATCGTGCCACTGTTACTGTTTATGGCTGATGTATGATGTGAGGGGACATTTGTACCGTTAGTTTAACTTCCTGCACTGTCTGTGTGATCCAGACTTCACCTGCTACCATTCATTGAACAAATACCTGCAGCACAGATCTGCAAGATCCATGCCAAACCTTGCCACCCAACAAACCCCCTCATGAGAACAGAATAATAATATTCACATGCTTTATCGCCATAGATCTGTTTCTGATTTTCACTTGTGTATTTGTGGTGGTTGAAACCATCTGCTAAATGAATCTGTATGTAAACTGAGAATCGTTACTGTTTTTAGGAGGTTAGTTGAATTTAACCATTTTTAGGAATGAAAATGATTTGTCCCAAACCATCTCATATTAATTATATTCTAGTTTATTCTTGTTTATTCGCTGACTAGTTCCTGTTTTGATAAGGTTGTAAATCTTTAGGTTCACATGACTGTTTGGGCTTTAGGATTGTCTGAACATGCTGTTGTAGTTTGTGTAGAGGAGCTTCACTATGTGATGCATCAAGAAAGAAAAAAGCAGCAGTATCATCAAAGTAAATCCATGACTTTGAAACAAATGTTAATTCCTACGAGAGAGTTATTTTGTTATTATTTTCTTATCATCTTTTCTTTGCCTGTAAATGTGAAATGTTGTGACACTGTACCTCCAGGTACACTGTCCTCCTCTGTTCTCCTGCTTCCTCTAACAGAGAAACACAGAAGCAGCGCACGTTTCAGTCTGTTATTGGTTCTGTACAAGTCAAGACTTTGTTTCTCAAGCTGAAGAGCAATAGAGGGGTACGGCAAACCTGATCAGCAGCCACCTGAGGACAACTGTACCTTCCACTGGTCCTCCTCCAGTAAACTGAGCAGATCTCCATTGAAGGTGACCAAGAAACCCAAAAACCATGCAGTGTAAGATCACACTGCTGGATGGATCTGACTACACATGTGTATTGGAGGTGAGTTATCAGACCCTCTCTTAGAGATCAGACACATGCAGAAAACTTTTAACAGAACAACCATACAACTGAACTTTTCCTCTCCAGCCAGTTCACGTGTTGATGTAGGAAAATCAGATCTGTTTTTTGTGTGATCTGCTGAGAACTTAAAGGTTGTTTCTTTGTGTGCTTCTCAGGTTTTACAGCTTCTCTCTCTCTCTCTCTCTGTCTCTCTCTGAGAGAAAGTTGTATTCACTCAATATCAGTGTAAACTTTATTTGAACACAACACATTAAATGTCCAGTGGGGTGGGCATGTTTGAAATGAGTGATCATTTATGAATTTACTTAAAGTGTTTCCATGAAAATGTTTGTTCTTAATATTTGATGGAGCAAGCGTTTTACAAAAGCAATAGGTCCCTTGATTCTGTGGAGAACTGTTTTCTGATGTTCTCAGTTTTCAGGTTCTCTTCAGCCTCATGATGTCCCGTATGTCTGATGATGAGAGATTTGCACACCAGTGCAGGCTAATGTTAGTTCATGGTTGTCAGATTCAATCTCAAGTCCCATAAACTGATGATTTTTTGTTGATGACTCTCTTTATAGCAAGATTTAAATTGAGTTGAAGGTTGTGAGAAAGTCTGCAAATAAATGAAGATGTTTATCTCTGAAGATGCGCTGATGTGTAGGAGTGGTGGGGTGAGGTGGGGTTTTATCAGCTGTTGGAGAATTTCTAGTTCAGATGATTAACAGACTTCTCTGTGGAAAACATTCTCTGAATCAGTGTGTGTGTTTGATCAGGTTTAGCAGTCAGATGGTTTGACTTTCTCTGTACAGAAACGAGATAAAGGGCAGATGCTCTTTGATAAAGTCTGTGAACATCTCAACCTGCTGGAGAAAGATTACTTTGGTCTTACGTTCCATGATGTAGAAAATCAAAAGGTAAAATCACACACACACACACACACACACTCATGCACTGGAGCTTTGTGTATGGTGAATAACCTGAATGGTTTCTTTCAGAACTGGTTAGATCCGGGCAAAGACATGAAGAAGCAGATCAGGGGTAAAATATTTTTCAACATAATGTCTTGATATGCATGTTTTCCATTATAGAACAAATCTTGTGATGTTTCCTTTTTCAGCAGGCATCGCCTGGAATTTCTCCTTCAGTGTGAAGTTTTACCCTCCTGAACCAGCACGGCTGTCTGAAGACATCACCAGGTCACCATCATTCAAACACTCATGGAAGAAAAGACTTTCAAGATGATGCAACATAACAGAGAGATCCTCCCTGTGTGTGTGTGCTCATTGTGTTGGACTGAAGGTCTCTCTTTGTTGTGCCTCATCGACTGAAAAAAACTTTCTGCGTCATTTCTGTGGCGTCTCACTCTGACTAGCTCTCTCTCTATTAAATGTATTGAATTATATATTTTAGTAATTGATTTGTTCTTGTAAATATTTAGTTTTTTATAATACATTTTTCATAAAAATGACATTTTAACAAAAAAAGAAAAACCTACTCATAGTTTTGATTATATAAGAAATATGCTAAAAAATAAAAAGTATCAAGATTGAATTCGCTCTCTCTTTCTGTTGCAGATATTACTTGTGTTTACAGTTGAGGGATGATATTGTATCAGGTCGTTTGCCCTGTTCGTTTGCCACCCACACAGTTCTCGGGTCGTATACGGTCCAGTCAGAGCTGGGCGATTACGACCCAGAGGAGTGCGGAAGGGACTACGTCAGCGAGTTTCACTTTGCCCCTCATCAGACCAAAGAGATGGAGGAGAAGATTATGGACCTACACAAAAACTACAAGTGAATCATCTACTTCTCCCATAATGTTTGCCATGGCTACATTAAAATATAACAAAATAATACTAACCTATAATATTATTATAATAATAAATTCTAATATTATAAAATATTTCATGTTTTAATCAAATACTTCAGAATAAAAGTCCCACCCTACAACAGAACTCTGATTCTGTACAGGTTGTGTTGTGTTTAGGGTTGTTTCATGACAAAGAAAACAAATGAAAATATTGAGTTCACTAAAGATCAACAGACTCATTTTACTTGTGACTGTACTGTACTGTTCTGTCTGTCTGTCTCTCTGTCTCTCACTCTGTCTCAGAGGAATGTCTCCTGCAGAAGCTGAAATGCATTTTCTGGAGAATGTAAAGAAACTCTCTATGTATGGAGTCGACCTCCATCATGCAAAGGTACATGTGTAACACACACACACACACACACACACCTGCATTACATTAAACTGAATCTCACAGCACTACCTCACAGAAGCTTCTGTGTTTATTCCTTTGTTATTGAAAAAACAACAAATGATAGTCTTATAATATCAGGGTCCGTTTAATACACTGTATGTTATATAAAACACTGATAAACTCTTAGACTCACATCACTGTTGTGTGTTGCATGTTTGTGATTGTCATTGTTTCAGATGTTTAGTCAGTATGATCAGACTGTGTCTCCAGTGAATCTGATCAGAAGGTATCAGATTGTATCAGACTGTTTTAAA
Organism: Botia almorhae; assembly: GCA_036877575.1. NCBI lineage: Eukaryota > Metazoa > Chordata > Actinopteri > Cypriniformes > Botiidae > Botia > Botia almorhae. Next base: position 13,591 of record JAZGTJ010013044.1, read on the forward strand.
CTGTCACCCAGCAAACCAAATACTGACAATAACACATAATGATCTTTTTCCTTGTAGAGCGAAATCTAGTTTGTCTAGTTCTCTTTAAATCTCTAAAAATATTTAGTGTTACTGCAAATGTATGTAATGTTGAATAAAAATCAAAGTTATTTTAAATATGTATATTTTGCATGATATTAGGACCTAAAAATATTGTATATGTATACTTAGACTGTTGGAAAACACTTATTTTCATGTTTTGAGCATACATCCAACAAAACTATGACAGATTTATACTAAAAAAAGAAAAAAGTGTATTTCTTTTGCCTCTCATATAGTTTGATATCTTTAAATTTCGAAGTCTTCATCTCAGTGTAAAATGTTGTGTTTTAAGTGATATTTCTGCTGCCTTAGACAAGAATATTTCCTCACAGTTCAAATGTGAAACTCGTCTGTTGTGCACAGATGATGTCATCATCATAATCATCATCACCTCATGTAGTTATTAAACACTGAAGCAGATGAAGCTTTGAATGCGCCACGTTTGGTTAGATGAGTTGTTTTTTCTCCTTCTCTTACTGATGGTCTAGTTGATAGGACGATTCTTTCACTGCTTCTCTCCAGCTAAAGGAGAGGTAAGCTGCATTTGTGTATCTGTGTGTGTGTGTATCTGTGTGTGTGTGTGTTAAGCCTGTCTTTGTGCATGAATATGGAAGTCATTGTCTGAGCAAAGACTGTTTTTTACCTTCAGATTTTCCATGTGCGTTTGTTGAACAGAACCTCTTCATGTCACATGTCATACATCACAGTAGAACCTCATGGGAGATTAGAACCTGTTATCATTAACATCTGTGTATCCAGCCCTCCCCATATGACAGAAGAATTACAAATGAGATTGTCTTAAGTGCTTCCTGTAGACTTCAGTGAGATAAAGTCTATTGCTGAGGTGAGATATCTCAATATCCCAGAGACATTAAAAATATCTCAAACCATGCTCAGACCAGAGTCAGAGATCTCTGTTTGCCATTTACCAAACAGGTCAATGGTGTTGGACCTCCACTCATGAACTACAGAATCACTCGTTTGAAAAGCAGTTAAAGCATGATGGTCTGAGTTGTTTTGAGATCATGGAACCTTTTTAATCCGATCATTTGTCAGGACTCAGAGGGGGTGGAAATCGTGTTGGGCGTGTGTTCCTCTGGGCTCCTCATCTACCGTAATAGACTTCGCATCAACCGCTTTGCTTGGGCAAAAGTTTTAAAGATCTCCTACAAACGCAACAACTTCTACATCAAAATTTGTCCAGGCGAGGTGAAGGCCTTATTACTGTGGTTTTGACATAGTGAAGTTCCTGAGTCAGATATATGAAATATAATGTGCATTTGTCTTAAGTTTGAACAGTTTGAGAGCACGATTGGCTTTAAACTCCTAAACCACAGAGCAGCTAAGAGACTGTGGAAGGTTTGTGTGGAGCATCATACCTTCTTCAGGTGAGCTTCATTTACATAATAATCCACCATCAATCCTCAGATGTACTTGATGAGATTGTTGTAGGTCTTTATGTTTGTAGTGAAGCTTATGATAGAAAATATTCGCAATGATTGCAAATCATTTAGTCATTTTGCAGATGATTTTGTCTTTTTGAAAAAGAAACATCCAAAAGGATTAGATGGTCGGTGTTGGACAGCAGGTGAATGAATGTTAATCATGATTTACTTCTGAACAGGTTAGTTTCTCCAGAGACTCCACCTAAGAAGTTCCTTACACTCGGTTCCAAGTT
>JAZGTJ010013045.1:0-15347 GCA_036877575.1 Botia almorhae
CAGACAAAAATAATGCACAACTGGCATAGTTTGCCCTACTAATGGTCATGGGTTTGTTTATGAGAAAACTTCTGTATTGATAAAATATCGAACACATTATAAATGGCGCTGCATCGAAATGTCTGCCAACTGAATGAATGTAAGCACACTCACATCTGATGTAGTGCCTGAGACATGGCTGCCCCTGAGGTCAGATCGTCCACTGTTTTACATGGGGCTGTGGTGTTGAAGGTCTGCAGCTGAGGCCAAACATACAAATGAATGAAATATTACTACAGCACAGTACTGACAGCAAACATCTTACATCCTAGTGTGCAACATGATATTATGTACACTTAAATGAAATTGCATGCAATTTTGAATTATGACATTTTGGTACAGTATCAATATTGTGGTATTATGAAAAGGATAAACTACAAGTGAATCTGCTTTGACATTCTCGCTTAAATAAGCATGTATTTGCATACACACTAATAAAAAGTTTCAACGTGTTGTTAATTTTTACATGTGCTTTAAATCTTTCCACAGTTGTAGGGCATTTCTAAGACTGTGGCTCTGATTAGGATTTGCTAAATATTTCACACAGACTCACAAATTATGGATTAGATTTTACAAGGTTTTACAAGGCTCCTGCACTTGTGATCACTACATACATAAAATATGACACATTCAGGCAGAGAGATGTCACTGACTGCTGCAAAATGGATGAAGACACCGTGTTCTTTGTCTTAAATGTAAAGGAATTTAACATAGCAAAAACGGTGATTGTCTGCACCTCTAAGGTCTAAAGGGGCAAAACGCAAAGTAAACACAGCCATGAAACAGAGCCAGACATATAGAACCTGCTGTACACTGTCGTATGCCATCACAGACCGCAGTCAAAAATCAACGCCGCATCATATAAGACCGAGGCAAGAAATAACCTACTGCATTATAACGACTAAAGAATTAAGAATAAGACATTCCACAAATACCAAAGTTAAACAGATTACACGCTAAATCTGATGAGGGTAAAGTTGGTTGTGACTGTTTACATCTTTAAATTACATTCTAAACAAGCCTCGTCTTTCTGATACAATGATCATCTGTATACGCTGGCTATATACGCGCACCATACTGCTGTAACCAATCCATTATCAGGTTTAAATGAACATGCTATGGCTTCTTTTAAATACTGTATTTCCGGTATTTTTGAACCATGGTGCTACAAGTAACGACTACCTGCGACAGGTAACGCTGTCCTCATCGTTCCGATCGCTCATAAATAAACGATACGTGAAACACCGACTCATAAGATCAGTAGACCTACATTTCAAAAGGTTGAATCTTACCCATATAATCAGGCTCTCACACAGCACCGTTTTATTTAAATCCATTTCTCTTCTGTGCTATCGGGCAAATATTTTCGTCCACCTGTCAACAATGCGCTTCCCCTTCCCTGCTGCATCAGACCTCACCTGCGAGTGTATTTCCGTAGCGCACCGTTCGAGTCTACTGCGCCTACGCACTAATTAGAGCGTAAGAATTTTGTGAATTTACGGCTGTTTCTCGCGTTCTGTGTTCGTGAGGATTGGGGGATTGACGGCATCAATAGCGCAACAGCAAGAAATGAAACACCAATGGTGTCTTGTGTTAAGGGTCCCTACAGCCAATCAAAATACAGAACTATAAAGCCTGGCAGAGTATCGGGTACTGTAGTTTTCACACTATTCAAAATTAAGGTGGACATAGGCCTATATTAATAATTGTAAGAAATAATTGTCTAATAAAGTGCGTAACAAAAAAACATAAAATTGCCTATTTGGCATACCATAAAAACACAAATATCAACTCATACTATTTACAAATATGGCAAATGTTTGTTCTATTGTATTTAATTTTAACCAAACAATCAAATACTGTAAAATATTAAGATGGACTAAACATGTAAGCAACTTGTTCGTAACTTGCAGTTTTCAAATTTGGTAGGTAAAGATTGTCGAGAATGATTTATTTTGATGTATATGGATTAGTGTTTTCATCTGTAAACATTAACACGCATAATGTATATAAGATGCCTCTGAAACCTTTTATTACCCTTTCTTAATAAAACAAGATAAAATTGTGATGTGAAGTCACGTGCATACCTAATAAGATATGTGGGAAATCATCATAAACTGCATATTACAGACATATTAGGTTTAACTGTACATGGTTTTATGAATTTGTTAATTTCATGGCATTTTTTCTTCATAGCATTTGCTTACACATTATTTACACACATTGTTTTAATTAAAGTGGTGATTTACTGACCATTTAATTCTAAATAATAGGTTAATGTCAGTCTAAATGAGTCATAAATTGAGGGATACACATTAAAAGTTACAATAAGCTTAATGGTTGTGCTAGTCAGAAATACCACAAATAAATATTCTGCTACAACATCAAAATGGTAACCATCATATGTGGCTGACACGACAGTGAACTTTAACCCTGGCTCAGAGACGCCGGTCTCAGATTCTGATTGGGGGCAGGGCTCTTTAACCTGTGACATCAAGGCTCTGTAGGTTAACAAGTGCTATTTTCAGCCAGTGTGACCTTGCAGTTTTGAGCAATAAAGAGAAAGGCAAATATTAGCTTGAGAAATTTTTAGCAAAAAAGCTAGGGCAAATGGACTGATATGGAATGGAGCCAAACTGGAGGAGGAGTAACTAAGTTATGTGAGTTGTCCCATAAATAGACAATATAGTGAGATTAGGGCTACACATAAGCATTTGTACAAAGGAGATTGAAGAGTTGGTTTTATGCTAAATAATAAGATTAAAAGATTAGTATTAATTCAGGTGTAGCTTTATTTTAACTTGTTAAAGTAGAACTATTGACAGGTTAACCATATACTTACTTACTGTAACATAAAAGGAGATATCTTTAAACCTCTGTGGTTGTCGACCTGAGGAATAGGCACAAAAATATGCTATTGCTAATCAATAACTTTTTAATTTTACATTAACAGTGTGTATGTGGAGGCCATAAGCAAGCAAGCACATTTCCTCAATTTTGAAAATCCACCAGGAAATAGTAAAGTTACCCAACCTCCAAAAACAGAGCTGATGTGGGAGTGAACGAGCTGGTTAATAAATGACCTGGCTGTCACATTTACTGTGTACAGTGAAGCAGTGAAAATCATTCCACTCGCTGCCTTCTGCAACAGGCTGCAACTTATTTACATACAGAAACATGCTCACCAGTCACAGCTTCCACAACAGGTGAGGTACTTAAATGTTTTGTGTTAGATTTGTAAGTTATATATTTCATTCGGGTTCATGTGCTGGGTATTCCTGTTTGGAACTTTGCATTGCATATCTTGAATGATGATGTTTCAAGAATGACATCTTAAATTGTGTGAATGAACAAAGCAATATTATACATTCTGTTTCATATACGTTTATAAAATGGTTCAGTCACAGTCACAAAAGGTGATGTTAATTTCTATGAGGTATATGATGTTAGTTTAATTAAAGGTTTAATAGCTTAATGTTAGACTGGGAATCATTTTGTAGCTATATATTTTTATATTTTAATACATAATTATTACATTATATATATATAATTATATTATATTATATTATATTATATTGAATGTTTTGTTATTGTGAAGCTGCTGATTAATTGTGTTGTTTTATGGTTTTATGGGCAATTAATGACACCACACAGACACACTAAAGACTGCACTATGACATCAGACAGTTTAGTCAAATTTTATTAAAATCTAAATTGAACTTGTTTAAATTTCAAAATTTAACTTCTGAACTTAAATTTACAATTCAAATACCTTCCGATGGAATTATGAGCACAGCATTGTATTATTTTATACAGAAAAGTAACAACTGAGAAGTTTTTGCATCAAGATGACAAACATTTACATAGTTTTATTAGAGGTACACAAACAAAGAATACTTTTCTATGGACAACAAACCATAATGGCAAATACATCACTCAAGTAATTCAGCTCAAATGAACCCCTGGTGACTTTAATAATCGCATCTCTCACTTTTGAAGGTCCCCTCTTCTCTCACCGGTAAAGAGTCAAGGTCAGCCACACAATCTTCACGTGAACAACAGAGAGGTAAATAACCACATCTTGTACCCCCAACACACACACAAACACATATAATAACAATATGTAAAATTATATTAACATTTATTTATAACAGTATTACTCTACTGGGCAAAAGATGTTATATTTCAGATTTTCTAAATAATCCTCTCATAATATCATGCTTGCAGAATTTGCCCAGATTATGGTTATTGGCTGGTAACAGGGACCTTCAGTGCCCTGTGTGTTTACAACTAGCCAGCTATCCTGTAGAGACCAACTGTGGGCATCTTTTCTGTGGTATGTCAACCTACTGCAAAATACATCACACTGCAAACAAAAGCTGGTTTCATAATGTTGGTAAAGACATGCTGCTTTGCTTTAGATTAAGGTGAAAATTCAGCAGATTATTTTAGATGAATTGCTTTACACTATATGAGTACAGATGGTGGTGGGCGATCAATCTTAAACACTTACTGGGTCATGTGACTCATCCACAATGCTGTCTATTGAGTTTAATATTATACTGTTGTTATAGTTACAATAAGTGTGCCTGTCACCTGATGCAGATCACATGAATACATAATCAGAAAGAGTTTGTAAGTAGTTTTAAATTAATAGTAAGCTACAAGGGTAATTCATAAATAGTGCTTTTGTAACACTGGATTTGAATTGTTACACATTAGGCATTTAAAATAAACAAAAACTGTAAACAAAAAGCATAAAAAGTTGATAGTCTAAAAAATGTGGTTGGTTTAAACAGGAAGTAAATAATGCAATCCGATTTGATTTGTTGGATAATAGCCGTTCAAAATTACCCCTTATGTCTTTGAAACAGCAATAAAAATCTCTGGATAGACTATTGCAGTAATAAATACATAGATTTCTGTCTGCCAAGAAGACTTGGCACATAGCACTAGGTACAGACTGAAGGACAGACTATTATTCTGTAAACACGTAGCCCACGCTTAACTGTCTACTTTTTTCTCTATAGCACCATGTCTAATATCATACTGGAAACATGGCTCCTGGTTAGATGCCATCAGCTGTCCTATGTGCAGACAAAAGGTAGGAGATTATATTCGTATCTGATGCATGCCTGTTTTCATAACATCTATAAAATACAGAAAAAGTAAATATCTTTTTAATTTTTTTAAATCTCAGGTAAATAAGATGTGTCATCTCTTCATTGAGAACAGCGCCGACTGTAAGGAGAGAGAGATTTTGAGACATACTAGAGACTACAATAAGCGTTACTCTGGAGCTCCAAGACAGGTAAATACTGGCTCACTTTCTACATTGTATCCATGTGGTAGACACATTTACCCAAAGCAATTTATAATGCAGTCAAATTTTACAATGCAATTTATTTAGTATGTGCATTTTCTTGGAATCAAACCTGTAAACTCTCCATCAGCTCACAACACTCTCTTTTGTTGACCTGCTCATGCCTTTCCCAGTAACAGGCAGATTTAGTTACCATAATTCCTTCTCAGCACTATCATTTCAAGACTATCATTTCATTTGCTCTGGGCACATGACCACACCCCATTTTGTTACTTTACTTTGATGTCACAAGTTGTGAAAGCACAAGGCAGGAAGAGCCACAGATGTCATTGTAATGTGCTTTAATTGTTCACTCTCACACACACACACACAATATCACATTAATACCCGTGCTGCTAATAATTGACATGGTACAATATTACAATTATAACAGTTAGAATTATGTTCTATACATTTCCTTTCTAGTTTAAGGATTACCTGTATGATGCACCTCTCTTCCTGCTGTTGCTGATCCGCTGGTTGAGCAACATGGGCATCCTGGTGTGGCTGTTTCTCTTGAGGGTGGCTGTCTGTGGCTTTGGGGCTGCTATATCTCTGGCATCCCCGCTGGAGACCCTCCCTAGCCCTTTGGGCAGTGTGCTTGGAGTACTGGATGATTTTGTAGTGGTCTTCCTTCTTCTGATCTGCATTGTTAATATCAACCAGCAGATGGCGCTACAGCGGCCAAGAACTCAATCGGACACACAGGGTGTACTGACCGATATATTGTAGAGGACACTGATAACATACGAACCAGCATGTTGAAATTACATTAACGGACCTCGTTGGCAAAGGTTAACAGTATTATGATCTTGTGCACTTTGTTGTCAGTGAACAGATGTGTCTAAAATAGACATTTTATAATTTGTTTGAAAGATGATTGTATATATATTAAATGTAAACTTTTGTAAATATTCATGTTTCTAATAAATATTTATCATAACTTTGATATGAAATTCCATTTAGACAATCACCACACCACAAAGAATATAATCATGAATTTATTCAATGGATTAGTGTTTTTCAAAGGAATTTCAATCGCTTCTGGAATGTACATCTGAAATAAAAAAGCAGTTATTCTAAATCTGTAGAAATTGTGGCAAACTGGCGCAAACTTTAATCAAAACCTCGACAGTGCAATTTAAAAGCCCATTATGAAGTTTTTTTTTTAAACAGGCATTTTCAGCAGGACTCATGTTATTTCTACCAGAGTAGCTTAATACTACAAACCACAGCTGTATAACTTTAGTCTAAGATCTTCAGAAGTCAGTCCAAGATCATTCACAATACTATTTAATGAGTTCACTAGTTTAACTGTTTGGCAAGTCATCTATTACAAAACACTGAAAATATGTATTTATATGTATTATGCAAACTACATTATAACTGTAGAGTACTGTATTTCTCCCCTCCCTTCTCTATGGACTCTGACACCACACTGCTGCATTGCGGAACATACTAAGCCATGGCGAGGGATCCAGTGACGCCCTGAGATGGTGAGGGGCCCAGGCCCACTGCCAGCCCAGCACGGCCCGCTCAGGATGGGGCATCATGGCCAGGTGACGCCCATCTGCCGAGCAGATGCCTGCCACACCTTGTGCAGAACCATTTGGGTTCATGGGATAGATTTCAGTGGGGGTGCCTGAATCATCCACATACCGCAGAGGAGCTAAAGAGGCATTGATTAGTCTGTGCTGAGCCTCAGGTGAACGAAACTGCATGAGACCTGTGGAGCAGAAGTAAGGTGCATTTAAAAAAAATGTCACTTACATTTGTGTAAGTGTCCATTTGTGTAAAAGATTTTACAAGCAGATAAAGTTCCCAATAACATTATTATTATTTACAACATTAAGTTATTCATGCTTATTTGGGCATACAGTGGGGTAAAATCGTATGAAAGCATATTGAAAATATGAGATTCAAAAATTTTAAATAAATAAATGTTTAGTTTATGCCGTAGATTTTTTACATTTTTTGAATATATAATGTTGACTCCTTTAGTCCATTATCAGGTAAGATTTCCTTGCATTTATTAAAACATTTGGACAGGTTTTTTCCCCACTTAGATTGGTATGATGTTAATATATTTTGTAATGAAAAAATAATTTATAATAAATTATAATAATAAAATATTTATATTAATATTATTTAATACAATATTAACATTAAAATATTACTAAATAAAAAATAATATAATAATAATTAAATTAAATATTAAATAAAAAATGATGTAAGCCAGTGCTAAACAGAAGCATTTACACTATTGGGATCAGAACCCGTACTTATTGTTTTACTGTAAATGTAGTGTTATGTTGGAGGGAGTTCTAACCTTCCCCATGAGCGACCCACACTCCCAGAGCAGAGCCCTCCATTCCCTTCAGCATGATGGCTGGAGAGGGCAGGATGCTCACACTCACAAACCTCGACTCAAACCGCCCCGACTTGTTGTGGGTCAGAGTAACATCAGATTCTGAGGTGGAGAAGAAATTACATTAAATAAAAAGATGCTTTCGTTTCATATGCTCAATATTTATACAGTAGGAAGGAGACCACTTCACCTTCATTCTCTCCTCCTCCCACCCAACCCAGCAAGGCCAGAAGCTGACATCCGTTACACACTCCCAGGCTCAGTGTATCATCACGGTTACGGAAACGCTCAAACTCCTCTCGAGCCCTGGGGTTAAAGGTCACGGTTGCAGCCCACCCTGATTATGGTGAAAAAGTCAATGATGATAAGGTGCTAACTAATTTTAGTATTCGCAGTGGGAAGTCTAGTTATAAAACAATCTATGAACTAGGTCACACAAAGGTTATCTAAACATGTATTGGTGGAGATGTCTAAATGCTTATCATCATATGCAAGTACAGCCTACACACAGTCCAGCACAGATATCACTGAGTGCTGCAACATGCAATAGTGTGATTTTCACCTTTAGCCGATCCCAGCACATCTGCGTAGCTAAAGCCGCCCACGAACACCACAGCTCGGAAAGGGTCAAGGGTCATGGTGCCAGAACACAGATCCTGCATTGTGACATCCCACACCTACAGACCATAACAAGCAAAAAGGTCAAAAATCCCTCAAAACAGTTAAACTCAACCTTGCTAACAGTCAGAAATAACATGCAAACAAGCAGCATTTGTGGTATTTGTGAACATACAGTGCCTCACATAAGTATTGGGACAGTAAAGAAAAAAATGCTGTTTGCTGTGGAGTCACAAAATCGTTTATGATTAAATATGAATACGAGACAGAAGTACAAAATGTCATTTTATTATTTGGCTGTTTCAACACATAAATGTTTTGTTTCATCTCTCTATCTAACGTGAGTATGCGGACAAATACTCTTTTATTTGGACAAATACTCTTATATCTCTTATTGATCAGCTGTGTCCTGTTGCATTCATTGTTCACACATTAAAAGCAGATAATGTGTAGTATCAATTCTGTCCATTGCTTCTGCAGTCTTGCACTTGGTGACAAGACACATAAGCCAAGATAAAAATAAGGGAGCTGACTGAAAAAAAAGCAGTAAAAAATGACCAAAAATGTGACTTTCTGTACATTTGCCTCATTCACTTTTTTCATCATAAAAGATTTCTTGACTTCACAATAAATAAAGCAATTTCTTTACAGTCCCAATACTCGAAAATGGAGGGCACTGTATATCTTCCAGGGAACTGAATTATAGCCCGTATATCCTTTTGTTAATTTGCGAAGTCATTTACCTCAAATCCAGCCATGAACAGAGCAGCAGACATTTCTCTGTCTCCATTACTACCTTCCTCTCTTACTACAGCAACCCGAGGTTTTCCTGAAACGAAACCATAATCCAAACATACAGGTCAGGAATATAAACGGAGCAGAAGTAAGATACAAATCAATTAACCAATGTGAATCTCACCAGACTCTTTAATAATGGGTGTTTGGGAGGGGTCAAAGGTGAGTTTAATGTAAGGCTGTGTGCGTGAAACAAGCCCTTCTTCTTCCTCTTGGACACAAAGGGGATTAGCCTGCAGTCTCTCCAGCTGAAAGCTTGTGCTTTCCCATAATGCTCTAAGTGCTGGTAAACGCTCATTCAGCACTTCCTGTCCACGCAGACTCACTCTGACCTAAGAGATGGTACAGTGAAACTTACTAGCAATACTAGATAGAATCAAACAGTAAAATTAAGACACTGCACTAGAGGATTACAGAAGACGACAACAGAGGAGATGTGATACAGTGATTTTACTATAACTTTTGGTAAAATCTCTGTAATGCACAAATGTACAGAAGTGGCTTATTTTATAGAGTATAGTGGTGACAACAACATGATAAAAGACAGTAACTGACAATTGAGTTTACACAATAATATTTTACACAATTTATACACATTGCATAATTCAGCGTTGCAGAATCCACGCATATGTCTTCACCTATATAAACTGACATTCATATTTCTATTAATGGAAAGAAAAGTCAAGCTCACCATTGCATCAGGTCCAAAACCAGAGGTTGTGCCAACCCTGTGACAAAGAAGACCTGCTTCTGTGTATCTTTGACAAACACTTAATGCATCACTCTCACACACCTCCAAAACCAGACCAAGCTCTTCAGAAAACAGAGCCTCCATGACTGAAAGAGAAATAGAGAAAGAAAATATCTATGATAAATGACACTGGTTTAGAGATTTATGGGTTAAATAGTGTCTTTAACAAAAGAGCTAGTCTTTTGAGTTTTCCTGAATGGCCTTTTGTTATATTCATAATATTTAATTTAAATGTTTACTAGGCACCTTTCCAAACACTTACAGCTTTCTAACTATGGCTTTCCATGTATTTATTTTGACCAACAATAAAGTTGCTATTTTCTAAAGATACCAAGATCAGAGACTTCAAGAACTGCAACCATTGAGTTTCTTATTTTCATGCTTGTACTCAAAAAAGTGTCTCTTAAAGACTTCATTTTTCAAAACATAAATCACATTTTTATGACCAACCTTCAACGCCTTCTAAAGGCAAGTCCACCTCTATCCCACGATTCCCTGCAAAAGCCATCTCAAGCAGACAGGAAATAAGCCCTCCATCACTGACATCATGTCCTGCAGTCAGCAGTCGATCTACAATATAAACAGTTTTAAATCAACAGACTGTATAAAGATCATAAAGGTCAAAGCAATGTAAAAGTTCATAAAAACATTTTTTGGGAGAAGCAAGTAGATCAGTTTATAGATATTTCTTTTATTTTTGGTACTGTACCAACTGATGTCCTATCCATCAATAACATACCGCTATTAATGTAGCAATACAGAAGGCATAAAGCATATCATTGACAAATACATGTACTGACCCTGAATCAGTGTCTGGGTGGTGTTAAAGCAAGCAGAGAGCTTGTCTGGCTGATCCAGATCTGGACTGCAATCTCCAAGTTGCCCATAACACTGAGCTAGAGCAGAGCCACCAAGCCTGTATTTACCTGAGCTCACAGGTACATATAGTAACACACCTGAGGAAGACAGCAAATGAGAGATGTTGGTGCACAAATAATCTATTAGCAGTAAGAGTTACGACTGATATGAAAGCTGCTGAAACATGATAAAGATTCAAGGTTCAAAAAAGCTGCTGATGTGCAGGCCTGACCTTTGCCATCAGGGTTTTCCAGGTCAGGGGTCACAGTGGCTGTGATGTCAGGACACACAGCATACACCGAGATAACCAGAGAGCCTTAAAGAGAAAGTTTGTTGTGAGATGTAAATATACGCAGACAGTGTCTTACATGTGACTAAAACAAAAACATTCAAACAATGGGCTATGCACAATGTGCACCAGTAATGGACTAGTCAACCCGTAAGAACACTATTTAAACTAAGCAATTTGTTTCACTTTGCCTGCCATTGGCAACAATGAAATACCACAATGAATCCCTCACCTAAATCCTGTTATTAAAACTGCTGAATAATAGAAAACATAGAATGCTAAACTGTTATTAATTATGTAACATTTGTGGAAAACATTTACATCATACTCTTTAACTTATCTACTGTACATATAATTAGAGACTAATTTTTATGTTTTACTCAACTACAAAATTCCATCCCTAATACCAACACACATGATAAGCACCTGGGGCCTTTACAGTTTCTCCTCCGACACGTGCAGCCATACTGAGAGAATCTTTTCCCCCATCCACGGCCACGCCCAGCTGACCCATGACCTCACACATGGCCTGACACGCCTCCCACAGACATGCCCCCTCCCCTGGCAGCTTGGCGGCCCACATCCAGTTACCACTGCACTTCACATCCTGTAAAGATAAGTACACATACCCTTGGGTCACGTGTAACTGGAAATAACAAAACATTTACTTAACATCTTAAAATGACGGCCGTTTTTCTTGCCTTGACAGCAGATACTCTAGCAAACACCAGGTTAGTAAGAGCTTCTCCCACAGCCATACGAGCCCCAGCTGCTGGTGACAGCAGGCCTTTGATTGGTTGCTCGCCTATCGCCGTGGCTGCACCCTGGAGGCTGAATGCAGACAGGGCAACAACAGCTACATCAGCAAGCGGAGTGTGAAGAGGACCCACACACTGTTGCTGGGCAACCAGACCTGTCACAGATCGATCAACCTAAAAGAGAGTTTTTCTTTTCTTTTCATTTCTTCAATTTAATTTCACATTTGTCATTTACAGAAATGCTTTTTATTCAATTTATATTACAGAACTGACATTTATATATGGATGCTGTTGCTAAGTCTTTATGGATATTTTGTACTAGGTATGATTGAAATTCTTGTAATGTCTGGATAGTGGATGAGCCTATAATAAATTCAATATTTGACTTGAATGAAAATAAATCATTGTGTGAGCTAATAAAGATTAATGTTTTTGAAAGCCTGTATGTTTTAATGATTGATATACACTACTTGTTTTCAAATGATTTTGCTTCAGGACCCAAATTGTACAGCATACATGGTCAATTATAGGCCCATACAATACCAAAAAATATTCATCGAAAGTAAATGAGTGAATTGCAAAGGCCCAACATTCAAATATGGGTCAATAGATAACACTGAAGAAAGTGCTGAGAAGAGTGTAATGTACCTTGTTAGTGAGGTAGCGTTTGCTGGCCACTGCAGGCAGTCGGAGAACTCTCTCCAGAGCTGGAAGAACAGAGAGACCAGCAGGGAAAGAGAGAGGCTGCAGAGAGATGGCCACGTGTTCCAACACAAACTCCTATAAAACAGGGCTATGGTTTAATGTCATATATATTTGGCACTGACTCAGCAGTATTCACTTCACAAAGCTAATTCATTAACATAACCATACTGTGATTATTAACTGATTGACATTACATCTGGACCTGGCTGTAATTCACAAATTAGCCAAAAGAGGGTGCAATCTGACACACTTTTTGTATATTTAACATGTAGTACAGTTTAATTGATTGTTTTGCACCTTTTGGGGCATTTTCCCCAACACCCAATCCAGCTCCAGATCCACAGGGCTCCGCCCCCCATCAAGCCCATTGGCTTGTTTACACAGGTCATCCACCAGTACAATCTTTAAAAAGTAACAAGCACAAAAGCGGTGTGTCAACTAGGGCCAATATATTGGTAACTAAGAATAACACAGATCAAAACACACTGACAAGCTCTGATAATCACACGCTTGTATATACATGATTTACTCACCTTGCCATCACCAGTGATTTTGCCCACAAAGTCAACAGGGCATTTCTCTCTCTGACACACCTTCTCAAGGAAGCTCCGGTCAGAGGGGCGGATCAAAAGGGCATTACTCTCCTGATACTCCGCCCCCCACAACTCTAAAACACTCAGAGTTGGGTCACCTCTCTGTGCATTAGAACAGAAATGTATAAAATACGAACCAAAGTAAATCAAAACACTGATTAATATAGTCTTTATCTCACCTTAAACTTGCTTGTATAGATAACTGCACCAGCTGGCTCACTCAACTCTTTTAACACATTACCTAAACAAATAACACAGTGTGCTTAAATTTATTGTGCATGATTTAGACTTACAGTGCATGAGAAGATGCTAAGCACATCCTTTTCTGTATCTTTTGCTCCATGTTGTGATGCAAAGGGAAGTAACACACTAAATACATTTACATTTTATATAAACAGTATGTTACCATTGCCCCCAGCACCCTGATCATGTATGCTGCAGATGGGGTTTCCTTCCCCTTTCTCCAGACAGGCCCTTAGAGCCCGATTCATCTTCTGTTCCATTTCAGCATCCCCCCTCTGAACTGCTCCTAAATCTCGGGCACTTGAGTTATCACCTTGAACCTGCAGTAATACATGCACATATTAACTTGTATCTCAGAAGATACACTGGAAACCTGCAATACACAGACATAAACACACATGCACAGAAAATACAAAGAACACACCTGTACTTTACACCTGTACATTAATTTCATTGTATTTTGAAAGGTTAGTGTACCTGTATAGATGAAGCAGCACCTCCACCAACACCAATCCTGTATACTGGGCCCCCAATTTTCACCACATCCATGCCTGCCGAACCCAAGAGGAAAAATGAGAGAGGCAGAAATAATTTTTTAACCAATTTACGATGCATCAGATGCATTTTCTCTTATACCTGGCTCGCCTTGCTCTTTTTTTACATGCTGGTCCTCGATTGAGCCCAAGCCACCACTGAACATGATTGGCTTGATCCACTCCCGTCGCTCACCGTTAGCCAATCGCATTCCAAAAGAGCGAGCAAAGCCTGATGGGAATGAAAATATAAACGGAGAAATTAAAAAGCTACTAAAAAATTTTAACGCTACTAAAATCAAATAAACATTTATCTATTCAATTCAATGTTATTTATATAGTGCTTTTTACAATGTTGTATTGCTTTACATTTAATGAGAAAATACATGATCCAATGTGCCATCAACAAAACTAAAATATCTATTTTAGACATCGCAGCATAATTCTACCTGCAAGGACTGGCTCCCCAAACTTATTGCCGTAATCAGAAGCTCCATCACTGGCTTCTATGGCCACCTGAAGTGGAGGAGCAAAGCTGGATGGGTACTCCCACCCCTTCTCCTCCCAGGGGAGCTCAAACCCTGAGAAGCAAAAGGTCTTGATATAAGAATATCTGCTTACAATCAAAATTAAAGTGCAGATTGATTCTGCTCTTGTTTTATGAATGCAACTAGCTATGATTTGACAACATCAAAATGAAACATGTTTAGTAACCTAATAATTTAGGGCTTACCTGGAATGTGGAGGTTACCAAAACAGTACCCAGCAGTCCCTGCAATCACATGACCACCCTTACCGGCGCTTTGCACATCTCTGATTCGCCCGCCTGTACCTGTGGTAGCGCCGCTGAATGGAGCAACACCTGATCGCAATAAAGAGTAACAGGTGTGGTATTCAAAAACAATTATTTCAGTGATGTCAGGTAATCAACGCATACAGAACCATTTAAAATGAAAACATAATGCAACATAATGCAAATGCACCTTTTTGGCTATAACATTTTACAGTCTAATCTGTATTAATTTCAAATTTAAGACACAGGCCACATTTTGAGGATCAGACCTGTGGGGAAGTTATGTGTTTCAGCAGTGAAGATGACGTGTCTGGTGGTCCGTCTGGTTTCATACAGACTGGCCTGTGTAGGGTTTGTGGGATACATACATTCCAGCTCCATGCCTCTGATCCCACTTCAAAGACACAAAAACCAACTATTGGGACATTCTCTAGGGCCACATTTCATAAAATTAAGGTCAAGGTCAAAATTAAGGTCAAGATTGCGCTAACGTCTAACCTGCTGTTGTCACAGAATTTGATGACATTGTTCTGGTTGCTATGGCGCTGAGTTCCCATAATAAGGCTGAAGAGCGTCTCCTTCTGCTCTTCTCCATCAATGATCATGCGCCCTCGAAAGAACCAATGGCGGCTGTGCTCACTG
>JAZGTJ010013046.1:0-15347 GCA_036877575.1 Botia almorhae
CTCGTTGAGATCAGCACTGTGTGAAGAGTCTCTCTAAATGAAGAAGCTCTCTAAATACACTGAAAGATTTGTTTTATAAAAGAGGAAGGGCTTCAACTACCAAACAATAGTGCCAGCTGTTCCTTCTGATGTCACTGTTCGATGTAGTGCCTTATGGGAGGAGTAAAATGTAATAATAGTACACAAGTGCACAACAGTGTACTAGCTTCTGCTCTGCAAGCTCTATAGCATATTAAAAATTGCTCTCGGATCAACATTCCTGTCAATCAGCCTCTGATTTTGGGGTTACATTGTTCTAACCAGGTCCAATACGTTACAGCAACGTGGTACACAAAACTGCGTTGTACACTAAACAGCAAAGATGTCCTGATTAGCTGTTATTATGTCACATGACAGAATTTTCACTAGAATCTAGGAAGCATATCGCATCTGGTAAGGTCACTGTGTAGGGTCAAGGCTAAGCTGAATTGATGTTTCAGCAGTAACAAATCTTATTGAGAGAGGAATGCTAAATATTACAAAAGTAATACGTACTACCAACTTCCACCATAAACCACTACACTGTGTATCTGACTGTGAACTAGCTGTGTGTACACTAGTCTGTACATAGCAAGTACACAAGCAAGACACACAGCAATACTTTCCATGTGGCTCCATGTGTCATGCAAATAACATTTGTTGGCAGGAGATACAGGCATCGAGAGACGATGGCATGAAAACTCAGTGAGGTAAAGAGCTTGTGTCAAGATCTACAACTGAACTAGAGTCTCTCTCACCTGTAGTCACATGGAGCATCTTCGTTCATGCCACGAGATTCCAGATCAGCAGAAATTTCCTCCTTTTCCTTCACTGCATTGAAAAAATTCCAAAGGGATTATTCATTCTTTAAATAAGACGTATGATTCAAACCGAGTGTTTTGTTCAACAGATTTTCACACTGGCATTTAAAGTGTAAAACGCTTGAAATCTACACCACTTTGATATCATATCAAACAGAACATTTTCTTCATAAGAAATTATATTTATTTCCACCTGGATGCATTTTCTAGCCAATGCTAAACAACCATTCAATATATCACTAAGACACTAGATCTGTGCAGTCAAGACGAGAAGAATTTAGGGAAATATTTTCTATTTTTCTCAGTAGATGCAAATCAAGGGCACTGTCTGCCTCTTACAAAACACTTTGAATACCGAATCTGGATAAAGAAAAACAGCTTGACACAGGACAAACTGGTGAGTGGCTTGAAGAAAAGCATTTATTCTTTTCAGCCTGACATTGCTAACAGCCACAGTGTGTATTTAATACTTTCTTGCCATGCCTTTGACTCTGTTCCACTTTTTAGCAGGGCCATAAGGTCTTTTTAATTGTTATGCATGAAAGAATCTGTCGTGATTACGCATGTGTCCTTTGAGGACATAACAATCTGTTCAAAATCCACTACAACCATTTTATATTGATTAAAAGTTGGCATAGAATAGACAAACTAGATAATAAGTGAGTCTCAGAGGTTAATGAAAATTAGAGTGTAATGACATAAACATACAACTATGACAAAAAACACTGAGCTATTAATGCTGCATTTTAAACTTGTTGAAGAATGACTCGGGTGTCTTCTGTTCATTCCACAGCAGTTTAAAAATGAAGACTTGCATCAAGATTTACAAAGTTCACCAGCAGGGGAGCAAAGATTGGGGAAAATATAATAATGTGGACTTTGAGCATCTTCTCTAGATTTAAGTCATTTGAAACAAAGGTGGGGTAGGCACATTATATGACTTCATTACTTTTGCTTTTTGCAGTTTCTACCAGAATTGTACTTTTAATATGAGCCAACATACAGTAAATGCCTTCCAAATATGTATTGTTGTAACCTTTAAAATGCACATTCTAAATGTGTTTACAAAATGGCAAAAACCACATTTCTATGATTAATTTACATAATGAATTGCTAAACAGAAGTTGTTTTTATTATCCATTCTTTTATTAATTTTTTTTTATTTAAAAAAGATCTGGAACTTGAAAACACGGATGGAGAATCTGTATAAAGGAAGTGCATAATAATGCTGAATATATATATTAGGCATTTTAAAATGTATATATATGACATGAAAAGTAAATTTTTAGGGTTTGTGCTAATTTCTAAGGGTGTACTCACATTAGGCACAGTTGTCTTGTACCGTGCCAGAGTGCAATTGTCCTCACTTCCCAACTGGCCTGCACTCACACTTCCATATTTCCAAACGGGAGCACACTTGTGTAATTAAATGAACTTTTTGTTTTACATTTATGCATTTAGCAGACGCTTTCATCCAAAGTGACTTACTGTTCATTCAAGTTATACATTTTGTCAGTGCATGTGCTCCCCAGGAATCGAACCCACAACCTTTGCGTTGCTAGCGCAATGCCCTACCAACTGAGCTACAGGAACACTACTGCTGTTTTGATATACTACCTAATAGATCATTTATCATTAATGCCGCGTAGCAATTTTCACTTGATTGTACAGCACATATCATAAGATTATTATGAGGATAGCTGACTTGATAAAGCAATTTGCAGCTTTACTCACAAACTACAATTATTGTTTATCAATCAGATCCGTTATAAATTTAAATATACTTGAATTAATTACATTAACTGAAAAATGTACCATCCAAGTAGTAACAGAAGGTGTTTGTTGTTGTGATGATGACTAGCTGTTCCGTGCTCTGGCTACTTACAAACACTACTTACAAACCGTGCTTAAGCCCCTCTTTAGGCGGGCCAGAGCAGAGTTAAATGAACCACAGCTGAGCACGGTTCAGAGCGATCACATTGGTCAAACGAAGCAGACTTTGTGGGACAAACACACTCAAGCGTGGTTCAGAGTGTCAAGTGTAAGTACATCCTAAATCGCCAATCAAGTGTAACCAAATCTGAAACACTGGCTATGTGAACTCTGAACAAAAGGTCAGATGTAAAAATGTAAATGTAAAGATTTCCCTTTAAAACATTCTCAGATCATACTGGGATAACATGGATCACTAGGTTTTGCACAAATTTGTGCATGCCAGCTCTGGTGCCTGCTGCTATCAAACAAATGGGGGACATACAGTGCCAAATACTCAGAAATCCTGCAATCTTTTTTTATTTTTAAATTGAACTTTTTATTCAAATTGCTACAATAGTAATATAATTTGCAGAATTTAAGAATTAATAATAAATTATAAAAATGCATGATTAAACCATTTCCACTAGTGGTCTCAGACATTTGGACTCCATTTTAAGTTCATTTTAACAGCACCTAGAAGGCTTTGCTACAGTGTGTATGTACATGCGTGTGTGTGTATATATATCTAAATCCTACATTTCACAGAGGAGCTGAGGAAGAGCCCCAGGTCTGTTTCACACATCGTGCATCTGTAGCATGGGTATTAATTTTAGCACCCATGTTAACAGGTTACAGCAGTCACACTGTACTGTATAACAACTATTTTGTTCCATGTAAATTAATTTTCCTTTCTAATGATGATCTATTATTAGAAGAAATATTTACTATCAACACAAAAATTGTGACTCTCGCAGCAGAAATGTCATTAGCATGTTAGCAAGACAGTGTGTACGCAAACCTGCTGTAGTAGTCACGGTGTCACGACAGCCAATGCGCTGCAGAAATGGGTTGCGTGAAATGGGCTTTAGGCAGTACCAGCAGGTGAGGACCAAACCGCACAACACAAAAGCTAAACAAAAGCACCTAGCTAATGTCAAGACATCACGACCACAGTGCACTGAGAGCTCAGACAAATGGTGCCCATTTCCCTTGAATACACACAGCAGTGGGAGCTAGCTGTGACCTTTGAAGCTATTTGCGTCTTACCTGCGTACTTGCCACCTTTCTTCCTGAGCACGAAACAGCCGATGAGGACAAGTAGAGTTAGCAAAGCCACTGCACACATCAAACCCACAATCCACTGCTGGGACGTTGGGACTCCTTTACCAGTCACTAAAAGGGCAAACACAGTTACCAACAAACGTTTTGGAAGAAAAATGCAATTGATATTTATCATAAAATCTTGATACATGTGCTTTTGGTTAATAGGTAAATAAGATGATGATGTCAACAGTGAAGTCTCTGCATCCTTTTGATATGACAACCACAAACCAAAGAACCTCGTGTTGAACTTTTAGGAATGCCAATTTATGGTTCTGGAAATATAACATATCTGTTACAAACCTTTAAAATGGTTCTATTAAGTCATTATATCAACCAGGGGTGTAAAAAGTTCATACGGTTCTGGAGTCACGGTTTTGTTCCATTCGGGTCGGTTTGGTTTGCTGTGGGGACGGAATTCATGGCATGGCACAAGCAATGCCACAGAACACTACATTCACTTTTAACTTCTTCATAAGTTATACTTTAAGACAATAACTTTCAAACCGTCAGCAGCTTTACATAGTGATCCCTGTTAAAAAATAAGCAAGAATGCGGTTCTTTACATGGAGATCCCTGCACATATGCACAGAGAGAGAGATTATGAAATTCTATAGCCTGAAAGAAACAGTATTTATTTTTTGATGATCTGTGTGGTTTAATTCACAAGCTCAAAAATGTTCACAGAAATTTCTTGGATTTAGTGCACAATACCCGCAAACATTGAGGTCAACCTCAACAATGGGCCAGGGCTGTGTCAGGGGGCGTTTGGTATGCCACGAGAGTACCGCGGTACATACCATGGGTGGTGTATCATGGTTTTTCGGTTTGGTTTTAAATATTGTTACACCCCTAACATGATATAAAACTGAATGTCCAGTGAGATGGAAAAACTTCCCTCCATGTGTTAAATGGGATGTTTAATACTAACTCCACCTGTGTTGCTGTTCTCAGATCATCTAACGTCTCACCTTTCCTGGTTTTGAAAACCTCTTCAAAAAAACTAAAGTCATCAACCCCAGGTGAAGCCAGCAGGCGGATTTTGTACACAGTTCCTGGGCTGAGCCCTTTAATGAGGTGGAAACCTTTAGATGCGTTTACAGCATCAGAAACCTGCCAGACACCACCACCACCTGAAGGAATAACCGCATAACCAGTTACAACCCAACAGCAAGCGCAGAAAAAACCATGACAGTGCAAAGCAAAACTTCAAAAGGTTAGAAAAGTGGACAGAGAGTAAGGTATATGTGATACACTACATAGCCAAAAGTAAATGGACAACCACGCATTGATTTTTTTTTAAACCAGAGGCACAAATAGGACATTTGATCCTTCCTAACAACTTCAACGTTTCTGGAAAGGTTTTCTTCAGACACGCATCAGGGATGGACCACAGCAGCACTGTCACGCTAGAAAAAGCCTTTCTCAAACTGCTGTCACCAATTTTTAAAAACACAGCTCTCCTGAATCTCTTTTACAGTGTAGCATTAAAGTGCAGTCTGTCATTTCTGCGATGCTAGCGGTACCAAACTGACTGGCTAGAAATAGCAACATTGGCCCAACCACTGGGAACTGATGGAGTTTGGGGGTAGGACTTTCTGTTTGTCCTACCAATAGCTGAGGGTGGGCCTAGGCATAGATAATTAGAAGGGGATGTATACATATTCTTGGCCATGTAGTGTATTTTCCACTATGAATACAGCACAAAGCCCACCAGGTTTATTGTTACCATTATCTTACTGTAATGGAAGCTGAAAGTGTAGTGAGGAAAGTTTCTTACGGTGATTCATTATTGCAACATAAAGCTTAGAATCAGAGCCTTCTCCTCTGGTGCTCCAGTGGATTCTTGCAAAGGTGTCGCTTACAAAGGTGGATACGTTGAGCACAACTGAGAGAGAGGAGTGAGAACAAAAGACAGAAAAGACCTTTTAAAGGTTAGTGCCCACAGAAGAAAGCCAGCACACCTCTACAACATTTGAGCTACAGTAGGAAGAGATGTTAAAAGTATACAGTGATTCAGAAACGATTAAAATTAAAACAAAATGACTTTAAATTCCCATCCTTCATCCTACCCACAAGATTGTCCTACCAGGGCTTACTGCACATCAATATTGCATCATTTTTGCCTGTAAAATTATCCTAACATTACCTAATTTTTCTCAACATTACACAGAATTATTTTATGTAGTCACAAGAAAAAAGGAGGGATCGCTAGATATAGCTAACATTTTTCGCTACGGTAGCAAAATCTGACAAGGTAAGACCAATTGACAGAACATCACAATGTGACATTTCTGAGTGGAATGGGATTTGCAATTAGACAAAAAAAAGTAGCACAAGATTTTTTTCTTTAATTTTTAGCCATGATTGAATTGGATAACATGGTGTCTGTGTGGCTGATTGGGGGGAAGGCACAATCCCTTTAAGGCATTTAAAAATGATTTTTCATTGACTTTAAATGTTCATTTTTCTCAAGGGTGGAAATCGTAAAATATGAAGGTATGAAAATAATGAAAGATGAGTGGATGAATACCTAAAGTAGGAAAGAATTCACTGATGAAAGGAGAGCCTGTATTAGATGAGGTGAAAGAGAAAGTATGCCCTGCAAGAGAGACATATTTCAGACCTCATGCACTTCCCTGTAGATTACACTGCGGTAGAGGAATATTAAAACGTACATATTTGAATATCCTTGTCTACGAGTCTTTGTGCCACATACTGTACAAGCTGCATTATTGATCATCACCCTGCATTAATTAATGATGATAATTCTGGTTGACCAAAATGTCTGGTCAAAAAAAAAACTACCTGAAAATGATTTAAAGTTAATTGAATTTCATGTCAAATATTTCAACGATTGAGTATGTAAAAAATTGGAGGGAGATCTGCCTTGACACTTTATAGACATAAGAGAACAACTGCAGAAAAATTGAAATGCAACTATAATTATAACATTTAAAAGAGGGAAGAAAACATTTTACATGTCTTTTGTTGTAACCAATCAAACTGTATTTTTGCTTTTATCTTTGAAAACCCTGAACACAAAATGCAGGGTAAGAAAGACTGACCCAGACAACATTAAACACAACAATGATAAAACATGGTTTGTCCAAACACAATTTGTTTTGTGTAGTGAATTGTTGGCTGCCGAGAGAATGAAACCATTTAAATTCAAAAAACTATTTCCCATTCAGCCAGGTGCGTGTTTTTAAGCACAATTGTGTTATTTTTGTACAAAAAGTTGGTTCACTTAATATCCTCTGTTAAATGTGGGCCATAAAGCAATGGCTGTTGAGAACTGCTTTATATTATCAGTTGTGTTGCTCAGAAAGGTAACTGGGTCAAAGCAACTCAGAACTACAATAAAAGTTCCACCTGTCGTGACCTGACATTTATTTAATGTTTTATGTTGTATTTGAACTCTGTTGTATTGTCTGTTTGTTGTATTATGAACACTGTTGCATAAATTGTTCCTGTCAGATACAATACAGTAGTGATTTTGTCAACCTTGATAAAGTAAAACAGTATGTTTTGCTCTCTTTAGCAGGGGTTCAGAGACTGTATTATTGATTTGCAGAGAAACTTTGAAAAGACAAAAGTAACTGCTAACAGCAGTCAAGGTGAAATAATAATGAACGTGAGCTGTCACTACAGTATGTGGATTTTTAAAATAGCAGTATGCTCTTTTTCTGCAGAATGTACAGTATCATTGCTTACACTAATGATTTAAAACAATTAATGCAACTGTTATTACTACTACTGGCACTATTATTGGTATGAGTAATAACAAAAAAATTAGTTATAGTAGAAGTTACCATTAGTTACTAAGTAACTAATGTGCTAATGCATCTGGCGTTGATGTTCATGACTGATGTTCAGTGTTTTTGGATAAGGAGAGACACAACATACAACCCTGTTGTAACACAGGGTGAATAACAATACCATCAATTTAACCAATTGGAAATTAGCTACATGGGCAACATCATTATTAGTACGTGTCATGTCCTTAGTGAGGTAACAGGACAAGTTACATGTCTGTGTCTGAGACTATTTACACAATTTGGACACAAGCAGAAAAATGTAAAACTTCTTTGTAGCCGATTATATTTGTGATATTTATAATGTTTGACACATTATGCAGCAAAGACTTTGAAACAAACCGTTTTTCAACACTTCCTGGTCTCCCCTATAACTAAGAAGGAATTAAATAAACTGATTAATTTTTCTATTACTAAACAAAAGGTTACGAAAAGAAATCTATTGGAACATACTCAACTCAGATGATGTCATGTCATATGTTGAAAACCCATCTTAAAGAGACAGTACATTAAAAAAGTTACATTTATAATGTAGGAAAAAAACAGCATAAAATCTGCATAATAACATTATTTCAATGTTTTCCAAATTACGTCTGACTATGGGACCATAGGCTAATGCTGAGATGTTTCCTCTGATACAGCAGCTTTAAAGATTAGCATTTAGCTGCGTTTAAAGGTCACTGAGAAAAAAATGCAGATGTCATGGCAGGAGACATTTTTATGCTTGCAAAGGTTACATTTGCAAAAAAAAGGAAACAAATAGCAATTTGCTACCAACTAAGCTGCATAAAGCTACAACGGCATGTGATACATACAGCTCTCTGTTGAAGTCTCGGCTGAGATTGCAGAAATGTCTGGAAATGCATATTCAGGCAAAGTAACTAGTTCATGAGAAACAGAAGTTGGCTGATAAGAGAACAGACCAGTTGTAACAAACCCATAGAGCATAGGAATATGAGAAGCAAATGTGCAATTCTTAACAAAATTGTGGCTTGCAAAAAATTCAAAATGATTCAAGATGATGCAAAATCAGCAACACGATCAGATATAATTTCTATGGCAGAACTAATCTACTAATCTACCAAGATTTATAGGTCAATTAAGAAGATAACCCACCCTTCCTTTCATCGGGTCACTGTGAGCATTTTAGCACCAGTCTATTCATTCTCATGTGTGCCACAAGATCTTGCCTGAAGCCTTTCAGACTTCCATAACCGCTGCTTAATCACTTTTGAAAGAACACTTTGCGGCAGAACTAACTGAATTCTCTGTTTATTGAATTCAGAACCAAATTCTGACAGCAGATCTACTGTAACTCATGGCCCACTCACATGCTTCAACGGCGGTTTCTCCCTCCTCGCTGACGGCTGACCCACAGCCCACCTGTGTGCACGCGCTCAGATAGAACTTATACTGGTTGTCCTCCTGTAGATCATGCAGGACCCACTGCGTCATATCTGGTGAGCTGATGTTCACCGAGTGAAGCTCTCCTAGGGTCTCGTTAACTACAAGAACAATGTAAATAATTCAACGATTTTAGAGGAGGATTTAAATATTGGAGTACATGACACTGTGTTGTTAGCCCGATAGAAAATTCTGTCATAGATAAAAATAGGAAGTTATCTAGCTATACCATGTTACACTGTTCACTTAAAATACACTGTGACTGTTAGATTCATAAATGAATCCTTTTTTTTAAATGGTTCTCAGATTTCAGTGAACTGGTCATTGTTGTGTACAAATTTAACTGAATAATTCATATATTTTAAATTGAATGACATTGAACAGAGCATGCAGGGTCTATGAACTTATAAACATATTAACTTCTTTTATGTTTTTTTATGGGTTTCTATGACATTTTTGGAAAGTAGAAGACATTTATAAACCATTTTTGGAAGACTAAGAACCGTTATTGTATGGAAAGCGTCGTGTAAAGATATAAACTTCTTTATTTGCCACAGAAAAAAACTGAAAAATATAGCATGGCGGTTTAAAATGACATGAATGAAATTTTTTGGTTGAACTCTTTCATTACGCAACATTATTATAAAATTATGTGAAATTTGCTGAGATACATGATGTAACATAATATATATGTGT
Organism: Botia almorhae; assembly: GCA_036877575.1. Classification (NCBI taxonomy): domain Eukaryota; kingdom Metazoa; phylum Chordata; class Actinopteri; order Cypriniformes; family Botiidae; genus Botia; species Botia almorhae. The sequence continues at coordinate 9,833 of JAZGTJ010013046.1, forward strand.
CATACTTGTCTGGTATTGCAGCAGGTAACCTGTGAGAAAGCCGTTGGCCTCATACGGAGGCGCCCACACCAGCGTGATGGAGTTTTTCTGAAAGTTTGTGGCTCTCAGTATGGGAGGTTTGTCAGGGACTGTGGGAAGATGTCAAATGGTACTCATCAAAATACCAACACCTCACGTAACGTTATATAAGTCAACGAAAGGAAAGAAATAATCTTGTAACATGAGCCAACTGAAATAATACATGAGATGCCTTGAAAAAGCAATTTATCACCAAAAAAAAACCAACAAAGTTTAAAAATATCAACTGAAATTTCTCTAGAACTCTAGAAATCCTCAGAATTTGAACGCTAGAAGTGTCTACTGCCAAAGCTCTTCTTGCCTCCCTGTGGAGTTGTGAAAGAGATGGCACGGCTGCTGGGCCCGTTCCCTCTCCTGTTAAAGACGTTGACAGTCAGGTTATATTCAGAAAAAGGCTTCAGTCCTGGCACCATGGTGTGACTTCTGTTTCCAGGGACGGTGAGAGACTGCTTCTCTGAGGGGATTCTTTTAGAGGTCAGGAGGCTTTGAGTTTGCCACCAGTGCACCTGGGAGCGAGAGACAAAGTGGAACAAAGAACGGAGGAGAGGGGGCGGATGAGGAGATATATAATGAGAAGAAACCGAGTGCCAGGAGTAAGTCGGAGACATGGTGAGGGAGAGTGAGCAATAAAAAAGAAAAATGCAGCACACTGTGAAAAACTAAAAAAGAAGAACCATAATAGCTTTAAATATTGTGCTTGTAGCTGTATGATTTTGCCCTCTGCAACCACAGGAACTTCATCTGAGGAGCACTGAGATGGTGGTGACACCAGAGGGGTCAGGAACTCACCGTGTGTCCTAGAAGATGGCCCCTCAGAGAGGCCTGAGGCAACGGTGACCAGCTGACCCTCAGCAGCGTGGCGTTTAAAACCTCCACAGATACGTTCTCCGGAGCTGCTAAGGGCACTGGAAAAGAAAACCGAACAAAGGTCAAGGTTAAACTGTCTAAACAAGAGCTCCAGGAACGGAATTCTCACAAATTCATACATAACCCTGTTTTCAAGTAACAAGAACAAGAAGTAAAATGGATTGTGATTAGATAATACACAGAAACACAGACTGATTCCAAGAAAAGCGCATACTAGCATGAAGCAATCCACAGAGAAATGAGTGTGTAACAGAGTTTTTTTGCAACAGCTGTTAGCAGAACTTTCAAGATCTGACCTACAGCTAATTTAAACATTTATATGTATATACTGTACACTGCTACAGGAATATCAGGGACTTCATTATGTCTCATAGAGAAACAAGCCCAACCTGTTGCTTCATCCTTAAGACAATGCCAAGTGTCGACTAGAGACAAAACCGTAAAATGGGAAAGTTGGAAAACAACAAATGGCAATCACATCAGTGCTTGGCAAAGAATGTGTCTGATCCACAAAGCACATCTAAAAGCTCAGCAGAAAAGATTGATCCCTGCAAATAGTGGATTAAATCTCTCTCCTGACTAATCTCTTAATCTTAACAGTTTATTAATGCCTGATCATGGAAGTGCCACAAGACTGGGTGGAGAATGTATTAACACAGTGTTGTACTCACGGTCTTCCCCGGAATACCCCATCACCGCTGTGGGTTCCGGTGCCCATCCGTGCTTGTTGTGGGCCTGGATCTTGATCTCATAGGGAACAAACGTTGGGGTGTTTTCCACCAAAAATGAGTGTCTCTTCACCATCTGTTCTTTCCAACTGTCCTCGACACCCAGAAGCCTGTAGCTCAGTTTATATTCCAAATCAGGACCGTTGTGTTCCACAGGCAATAGAGGCTGGTGATTAAAAGGAAATCTGGGTCAGTGCACTTGCAAACATGTGCGTTTGGAACACTGAACATTTGGAGGAGTGGAGGAGAACATGAGACATTTGGGTTTGTACAATTTTGCATGAGGTCTTTGTTTCTGGGGTTCTTCTCTTGGCTTTCCGTCAGAGGACAAGCTGCAGACGAAAATGTCAGGAAGAAGCTTGAAAAGAGTTTTGATTTATAAATGGGGAATAAATTGGCTAATGAATGGAGATTTGTTCAGATACTTGATTGCCAGCAAACATTAGATTGTTATTTTTTAATTTAAGACACCAAACCTCCACAAAAAAAACGGTGTTGCTCAGATGATACTCGTTCAGAACTGAGATCATAGTTATTTTTTTACTGAAATATCTTTGTCTCAGCTATTTCCCCTAAAATTCTTTAGAAACAATAAAAACAGACACAAATGAGACAGTAGTTGACATACATAAGAGCTATAAAATTAATAGCTTAATTAATAGAAAATTTTGCCTTGGGATAATTTGATGAGAAATGTTTGAATCCGATCTAGGAATTTAAATTCTCTTTGGCTGCCGACTTCAGTATCTTTGTAAATCTGAGCACAGTTTGAGACACTATTAAGAGCTCTTTTAAAACTCCAGAACAAACGTGAGCTGACTGCAATATTTCTCTCAGGAGGCAGAAGTTTTCAAAAATTCTCAGTTTGTTCTCCTTTTAATCTCACTGATGTCTGAGAGCAACAACTAAGATATTCAACGTTTCTCATTTGTGATTCTTCTTTCCTGTCCCAGCGACCTCTCATGTCTCCCCATGTAATGTTATTTGCCTTACTTTGCTTCCAAGCCATGCATATATGCATGTGTATTAAAATTATTTAACAACATTGTTCCCATTCATTTTATTACCTCCCAGCTGATGTCCATGTGATGTGGCAGGTGACCCTCAATCTTAATGTTTTCCGGGTTCCTGTCAGGAGCTGTACAAATGTGAATATGAATTATTTAACATCTTTTTCAGTCAATAACACCATTTCACTCCAACCCTGCCAATGTGCATTGAGCATAACAACGACCGTGCAGTTATTGGTAGTCCGGGACAGCGCTCGCTTAAAAGAGCATTAAAATTTATGGATCTTTTATAGACATCTGTATAATATTCTCAGGGTAAATCCCCACTAAGACACTTCAAATAAGTGCAAGGTGAACCAAGGACAGCCTCAGATATGGCTGGCAACACGTTAGGAAAGCGCAGCTTCAAGGACCACGGGCGATGTAACACTGTATCCTTACCGCAAGGAGGAGTCTTATATCTTTTAGAGGGCATGCTTGGACGGCTCCTTCCGATGGCGTTGACGGCGATGACTCTGAACTGGTAGTTAATGTGGCAGTATAGCGTCAGGGGGGCTGAAATCTGACTGCCGGCAACTCGTAGAAGCACCTTCCACTTCTCGGGCTCCCAGTGGTTCTCTTCATACTGAATGATGAACTCTGCATGCAGATAGAGAGTGCGACAGTCATTGAATGTACAGAGCACAAGCTCTCAGGACCCTGTGGGGCGGTCCCAGCGGGAGACCCCTTAAAATAAAGAGCATAATCAACGGCCAAGAAACCACTTTATTAAAATCTGCTTAACGCTGGAGGAAGCTCCAGAACAGTAGAAGATGTGAACTACTATGCGTAAAGGTTACTTTAGAGGGAGAACTTTCATAACCTAAGTCATACCCTAATGAGGGATTCTGGATCCATGCAGATATGGTGAGTACAGTGTATTTATAGGATTTGTTTTACCTGTTATGGGGCTGTTGTGATCAAAGGAAGCTTCCCAGTGGAGCTTTACGCTTCGATCCTTCAGATCAGAGAGCATCAGCTGGACGGGTGGATCAGGAACATCTGTGTAACATTACAGACATCATAATGAGCCATAAAGAAGCTGAATAGCATATTTACTGCTCTGAGTTATATATGAATATTTCAAATAATCCATAAATATTGTCTATACATATTTTCTGCTATGCCTAACATGAAGAACATTTCAAAGCAGGTCTATTATTATAATATATTCCATTTCAGATTAAACCAGGCCAATAAACCATACATTAAACCATAAAAATTAAACCATACATTAAACCATACATTAAATTAAATCATGCATTAAATCAACCATAGCTGGATACACAGACTCTTCCTGCCCAGGTAGGTGGTTCCTGGCTAGAATATTGAGGACCGGCCATTATGTCATTCTTCAAGTCTGGCTATGCAAGACTATCACAGTCAAGACATCATAAAGAAGTGTTTTATAGAAGTCAAATGTAAATAGGTTAGCAAAACAATTGAGCCAAGAGCTGTCATAATGTCTTCAATCAGATGTCAGAGGTTGTGTCTTACCTTTAACAGTTACATATGCAGAAGCCACATCTTGGTCCAGTGATGTTCGAGCAATGCAGGTATAATTTCCTTGATGACCATGACTCACATTGGTAATGTAAAGAGTTCCATGATCTATTACATATCTGCAAAAAACACAAGATAACTTGTGCTGTAACTGGCTGTAAACAGTATTACAGTAGTTGATTATTAATAAAATGTCAAAAAATGACAGATTTTCTTTCTGGAAAAAAGCAACAGATTTACTTTTCTTGTAGTGTATAGTATCCCTAGCAAATTTTATAGACACAAAGAATTTCTCTTGAAGCAAGGAGTTAATAGTCACAATAACACAGCATGACACAGTAAGACAGGACAATTGCATAGAAAAGAGGTTATACCATTGCTTATTAGATTGAGAACCTTTCCGTTGTCAAGAGAGACATTTCCCCCAAAAGTGCTCTAATACTGATAAAAGCTTAAAATTATATCTAGTTTGCTCTGTTACACGATTACATAGCAATTATTTAATCCATGATTCCGGCACTGATAACTATAAATAAATTGCCAGCCCTTGTCATAAATGTCATAGGTTGTGCTAATCCTTCTTTTAATGTCACAAGCCTTTTTGAAAAGAGAACTGACTTAAAGGCAGGATGGATTGTACGGATTGCACTAATTTAAGGTTCAACAAATTCAAGCTGTTATTGACATCACACACTGTTAATACCCTGTGCATCCACAACAACTTACAACTGTTTAAAATAAAATAGGCCACCAACCCTTCTGAGATGTTTGAGATGATATTGATTCCATCCTTCAACCACAGGACCTCCAGCTCTTGACTGAGGGTGGGGTCGCACTCCACCTGGCATTCCAATTCTGCCGCAGATCCTCTTTCGACCTCCATGTTTTGAGGACCTTCTACAATCTTCGTTGAAACTATAAACAGCAGAACTTCGTTTTAAATGCCGTCAATGAATCTCGCAGAGAAACGTTTTTTGATTAAAGAATGTGCTTAACCTTTAACGAAAAGTTCAGAGAAGATGCTAGCCGCGCCCTCTGAGTTGTTTGCAAAACATTTGTACTGGCCCATGTCCTCCTTCTCAACTTTGCGAATCTGCAGGGAGCCGTTGTTTAGGAGAGAAAATCTCTCCCCATCGACAGAGCCCGCTGGGTCTTCCCTTCTCCTACAAAACAAACATTGAACCCTTCATAGTTCTTCAGAAATAGACACCCATGGGAAAGGTCTTTACCGCAATGACTGCAGATGCACTGTTGATAAGACCGAACCCAGTGTAACCTAGTTTTTTTTTT
>JAZGTJ010013047.1:0-15347 GCA_036877575.1 Botia almorhae
CGTGTGTGCTGCCTATAGCGCTGTTAGCACCGCTGTTTGCGCTGTGAGCTGCAGCCTCGAAGCGAGCATAAAAGATGTTTAGCTCATCTGCTAGAGAAGCGTCTGCATTCACCGATCTAGAAGTTGATGCTTTGTAGTCCGTCATTGTTCTTAGGGCTCACTCGACTAGGAGTGTTGCCTCCTCCTGGGTGCTGGCGCACGGTGCCTCTTTAACAGACATCTGCAGAGCTGCGGGCTGGGCGACACCTAACACCTTTGCGAGGTTCTATAACCTCAGGGTAGAGCCGGTTTCCTCCCGTGTGTTGGGGCCCACTGGCTAGTGGGCGGGAGGACTGGCTTGGTGTCTTCGCTTGCATTTCGCCTCCCCCCTGGGATAGGGGACTTAGGCGGTTTTGTTCCTTCGCAGTGGTTTCCCAGTGGTGAACCCTACGTTGTGATTCCTCCAGCACCCGTCGGCGAGGTGGCTTGGCAGAGGAGCCTCACGCCAGGCCCAGCACTTGTGTATGTATGCCTTCTGCCAGCCCCTGTGCTGGGCTAGATGCTCCATGGGTAGTGATTCCCCCTTGGTGATCCCTCATGTGTATCTTCCACGGTGATACTTCTTCCATCTTCCATTGGCGCCAATACCGCTGCCGGTCTCTGTGGGCAGTGAGCCGTCCCAGTAGGTAGGACCTGCACAGAGGCTTTATTATGGGTAGTACTGCCGAGTCAGTCTATACCTTTTCTCCACAAATTACCTCCTTCGGTGAAGTGTGGTCTCCGCAACGCCTTTCTTCTGGAACGGGCGTTTTTTCCAGTGTTTTCGTGGCTATCCCGTGAGAGGAAGGAGACCCGTGCATCGAGGTGCCTTCTCCTGGGGTGGGGACAGGAACAAGCGCCATGATCCCTCCGTGATCGGAGTGCTGGAAGGTTACAGAGGCAGGGACACTGTTTTACGAGGCACGCTTTTGCCTGCCTGTACTGACATTCCTAGCCCGTAACGTGGGTCGGCTTGCAGCGTTTTCCACAGGGACCCCATACGTCAATGTTGAACGTGACTGACTGAAAGGGAACGTCTTGGTTACATACAGTGGTATGCAAAAGTTTAGGCACCCCTGCAAAAGTTTAGGCACCCCAGCCTGACTCACCGCTGATTGGCCGGGACACATCTCGGCTCCTCAGCAAGAACCTGAATGAAAGCGAGCGCTGACCGGCTTTATACGCCCACTTTCGGGTGGGCATGAGCCAGCGTGCAGCGCTTTGCCCAAATGCTCATTGGCTCTTACCTCTTGGGCCGATGCTCATTGGTGCATTTTTTCTTTACGCGAAGGTGATAGGGCTCTCAAGCAAGACCCCATACGTCAGTCAGTTGACATAACGTCTTTGTTCCCTCTCTCAGGAAAACGGGGGTTACATATTGTTGGAAACTCAGAAGCGAAGACCAGGAGACTCTTGGGTATCTACAGCAGAGTTCTTTATTGAGAACGCGCTGCGTGGCGCTGCAGTCATCAAAAGTCTGACTAAGGCAGTGATACATTGTAGTTTAAATACATTTAGGGGGCAGTCCCCAGAAATGGAGACAAGGTACCTGGGTGATGATCCCAAACAAAGCATGTAAATGAAGCATTCAGGTATAGGCCGAAGCATTCAGGTATAGCCAAATGCCCCATTCACGCCAGTCCTAATCCAATCATCATACTTCAAAGGCTGGGGCACAGACACCAAAAGCCATTACAAACAAAAGGTGAGAGTCCCAGTAATCAGGCTCATTTGACTTACAATAAGAGAACAGAAACTGGCAGGCACCCTTTGCTACAAACTTTGTTTGAGAGTACCATTTGTCTGATGTCATCCTGTTTACCTTAAATGCTAAATACAATACATTTTACCTTAGCAAGATTCTTAAACCGATTATTAAATTTGTAATCCCACAGCAGCAAGTGCGGTTTCACAACATTACTCGAAACCTTTCATGGTTTTCGTAACATTGCTCTTTAAGCGGGCAAGACCAAACTCCTGGGAACGGGAGAAATGGAGACAGTTGTTTCAAAATCCACAAATACGCGCAGCGATTTACAAATGCACAGAGAGCAATCCACAAATACACGCAGCAAACTACAAATGCACAGAGAGCAATCCACAAATACGCGCAGCGATCTACAAATGCACAGTACGCGATTCACATATAAATGCCGGGCAAATGTGTTTGTAAAATAAAAAAATATTTGTGAGTATGTTTTTCATTTGCAATTCTAATTTTTTTACTTGTGAATATAATTCATGTTTGTGGAACTCTAAGATTTATTTGTGGATCTCATTCTATTTATTTTTTGAATATGCTTTGTTTTTGTCAATTGCTTTACATTTATTTGTGAATCATAATGTATTTATTTGGAATTATGCAACAATTCTAACTCCATATATGATGCTGTTAATCAGTTTTGTTGAATGATTTCATCATTCACATATGTAAATGCCAACGAGTGAAACTAAATACATTGTGCAGCGTAATGTTGCATTTCTAAGTTGGTTAAGCTTGTTTATGTTAACAAATGTTGTCACGAGCATGATTAACATGTACTCACAGACATTTTTGTGCAACTTGATAATTTAGAGTTGTTTAATGTGACTGCATTGTTTTGTGCAGATTGTTTTTTTAAACACTGATTCTACTTGTGAGATTGTTCGAACAGCGAGCTAGAGTCCGGATCTTCATCGTGATTCTGCATGGATCCGTTGAAGTTTAAAGCTAAGCTAAGACATCAGTACACACATACACGCTACCGGGAAGTAATCAACATAAAAAGGCTTCCTAAATTGGTCTAAATTACAAACTGTCTTTTCCCTTCGATTTCGGAGGTTGAGTGAAGACCAGAATACTGAGCATTCCTTCGAATTGAAATGTTCAGTTTATCTTTCTTTCTGTGCCGGCTGTTATTTCACTTACTATAATTGGCCCAGTGAGTCATTATTAAATCCTCCCAAAGTCGAACCTAGACTTATTCCAAAATTTATACAGCTCTTTTTGTGGCGAGCCAGCCAGGAGGATTTTTATATATATATAGCCGGTCACAAGCGAATTGACACAGTGGTGACATTCCAAGTTTTTTTGGGGGGGGGTTGTGATTGAGCACAATGAGTATGTCGGATATTGAAAAACATTCATTATGTGTGTTCATTATGTGCATTACTGATAATGACACAGATGATGACATTATTGCAACCTTTGAGAAATATGGTATCATTGTGAGGGTAGTAAGAGTAGCTCCTTCTACTGTGCAGACAGCACAGTCCACTATTATAGTTGAGTTCGATGCACACACTTCTGTCAGTCGTCTTAAGCCTAAACTCCCCCTAGAAGTTAAAAATGTGCGAAACCCAGCAGTAACATGGTATGCAGATAAGTGCTAGCACAGCCTCCTGCTCAGCCCCATGCCCCCGTACCAAGTTCGTCTATTGAGTCAAGTGATGACAGTGATGATGCTGAGCCTGAAGTCTTTTCTTTTCTGCCTTTATTCCAAAGAGGTATAAAAAAATGACAGCCCTTTAAAAAGCCAAAATCAGAGTCACATACCCTGGGCTCAGCCAACAAGCCTGACCCTACTGTAAGGCAAAAAGTGCTAAAGCCTGTAGCTAACACCCTTACAAACGATGACCTAAACCCAGCTGAGATACAGCGTATAGTGGTTGAGCATGTCATCATGAATGATGTTTTCGCTGCACAGACACATTTCAAGTGGCTGCGTTCGTTTTCAGGAAAAGTGCCTAAGCCCCCAGGTGAAGCTGACTTTGATACCTGGTGTCTTCATTTTGACCTTCTGTTGCAGGATTCTCTTCCTGTAGATATCCAGTGAAGGAAAATCCTAGAAAGCCTTCTACCGCCAGCTTATGATGTGGTTAAGCAGCTTGGATCCACAGCTCCTCCTGGGGACTATGTGAAGCTCTTTGACTCTGCGTATGGCTTAGTCGGAGATGGTGATGAAATCTTTGCTCGTTTCCTGAACACCAACCAAGATCCTGGTGAGAAAGCATCTGATTACTTACAAAGATTACAAGCACTGCTTAGTACTGCTGTTAGGAGAAACGATGTAAAGCAGTCATCTGCAGATCGTCAGTTGTTGAAACAATTTCAGCGGGGCTGCTGGGATCAATCGTTAATACTTAAAAGCAAAGACACCGCCTGATTTCGCAGAGCTTTTGCTACTGCTCCGATCTGAGGAAGACAGACGTGCAGCAAAACTGGACAGAATGCAGCGACACCTGGGCAGTTAAAAGCAGCAAGCTGTCATTCACAAGCAATCTGTTAATAACCTGTCTCCGGTGTGTTACAGACTTACATTTAGGAAACAGAGGCTTTAAGAAAACAGGTGGCTGATCTCCAAATGCAGCTTCAATCCGTGAAATCTGACAAGAAGAAGAAACACGAGTCCAAATTAATAGAATACCCAAAGACTGTGACGCCTAAAGTGGAGGTGCAAGCCCAACAGGCGACGGCTAAACCACCAAGACCCTAGTTTTGTTTCAGATGCGGTGAAGATGGCCACATAGCCAGGACATGTGAAGGTTCTATAAACAAAGCGCTTGTGGGCTAGAAGTACAAAGACCTCGAGTTGAGACAAGAGGAATGGAAGGTGAAAAATGGAGTGCCATTAAACTGGACGGGGTTTCGGTAATGGGCCCACTACAGCAAAGAATGTCCCAATAAAGTGAGCAAAAATGAAACAAGATGTCAAGCTCATCCCAGTATACCCACCTGTGACAGTGATGTAATCTTTGGCATAATCAGTCCCAAATGCACAGCTGAAATCATTGTTAAGGGACAACTGTGCAACTATCTTGATTCAGGATCACAGGTTACAACCATTTCAAAGTCTTTCTACGATTCCTATCTGTCATCCTCTGAAATTATCCCTCTTGATGATCTTATTGAAGTTGAAAGAGCTGGGGGGCAGGTTGTACCATACTTGGGATGTACTGAGGTGAGCATACATTTTCCGTAGAACATCGCTGGAAAAGATGAAACCGTTTCCACACTTGCCCTCATCATTCCTGACTACAAATTCAATGGTGAAGTTCCAGTCCTGGTTGGAATCGGCACATTGGATATATTGTTTCAGTCTTTTTTGGCAAGTGACAGAAGTTATGCTACTTCCAAAAGCAAATTCCGACATGCACCCTTTTTGAAATCTCTACTGCACAGATACACCATGGGACAGAACAACGATAAAGCGGGCCAAGTTAAGCTGCAGAGTAAGTCACGTCACCATTCCAGCGGGTCAAAAGGTGGCCCTGAATGGGTATGCAAGAAATGTGTCTACAGTCGTTGATGTTCCCCTTGTAGTAGAGCCATCCACACACTCCAGTCTCCCTGGTGGTCTTCTTCTGCACATGCAATCACTCTTCCAGCCAACTGCTGCTTAGCTGAGCTTTTTGTTCCATCAGCTCTATCTTCACTAGAGAGGAAGTCAGCTAAAGAGAGAGAGACAGATGTTACGTTCTCCGCTACTAAAGTTGGCTGTAATGCTGTATGTGCCACCAACCAAAAGTAACATCACTTTTAACTTCTGAAACTCACCTCTCTCAGAAGAATGGAAAGACAGAATCACAACAAAGCTCAACTCCATTCCTCAAGTATTCGCCACCGGTGACCTTGACTATGGGCACACTACAGCTGTCAAACACAAAATTCGTCTCTCAGACCCAACTCCTTTTAAGCAAAGGGTAAGGCCCATCCATCCCTCAGATTTTGAAGCTGTCAGGCTTCATCTCCAGGAGCTTAAAGATGCAAACATCATTTGTGAGTCGGACAGCCCCTACACTTCACCAATAGTTGTAGTGAAAGAGAAGAATGGTTCTATCCAACTGTGCTTAGACTACAGGAAACTAAATATTCAGACGATCAAAGATGCCTATGCACTGCCTAATATTGAGGAGACGTTTTCTGCATTGACAGGATCCGAATGGTTTTCTGTGATGGATTTAAAGCCAGGTTACTATCAGGTGGAGGTTGAGGAGGAAGATAAATCCAAGAGGGTCTTTGTAACACCTATGGGATTCTGGAAATTTAATAGGATGCCACAGGGGGTTACAAATGTACCTAGTACATTCCAGTGTGTTATGGAAAAGTGTATGGGCACCTTACACCCCAAAGAAGTCCTTGTCTTCCTCGATGATCTCATTGTCTTCTCGAAAAGCCTGGAAGAACATGAACGCCTCATGAAAGTTCTGAACTGACTGAAAGAGTTCGGAGAGAGTCTTAAACTCTCTCCAAACAAATGCCACTTTTTTATCAAATCTGTCAAATATCTTGGGCATATTGTTTCGGAAAGAGGTGTCGAAACAGACCCGGAAAAAATCTCTGCACTCACCACCTGACCGTAACCCACAAACATCAGTGAGCTAAAATCCTTTTTGGGCTTTACTGGATATTACCGAAGGTTCATGAGATTACTCCAAAATTGTCCAACTGTTGAACACATTGACCGCAGGTTATTGTCCACCACGGAAAAATGCAAAAAGGTTTAGGCCTGCTTCAAATTCTGATATCAAGAAACCTTTCGGTGGTAGAGGGACCTCTGAATGTTACAACGCATTCAAGACAATAATAGGAAAGTTGACCACAGCCCCAGTGTTGGGGTTTGCAAATCCCAAACTGCCGCATATCTTACATACGGATGCTAGTCTCCAGGGTCTGGGAGCCACCTTGTACCAGGAACAAGATGGGCAAATGAGGGTCATTTCCTCTGCCAGCAGAGGGCTGTCTAACTGTGAGAAGCGTTATGCCACCCATAAGCTAGAATTCTTAGCCTTATAGTGGGCTGTGACGGATAAGTTTTATGACGATCTGTATGGGGCCGAGTTTACCATCATGACTAATAATAATCCTCTAACATATATATTGATATCCACCAAGCTTGACGCTGCAGGACACTGGTGGTGCACGGCCCTGTCTACTTTTAACTTCAGCATTCAATATAGAGCTGGAAAGAAAAACCAAGATGCTGATGGTCTCTCGAGACGACCTCATGATCAGGTAGGCTCTGATTCCAGCTCCAAGGTCGAAGATAAACGCATCAGTCAGTTCCTGTTTCCGGTTCCTGAAAGAGGAAAATAAGGCCTCTTTTTCTCAGGAAGCAGTAAAAACAGTTTGTCAAAAGCATCAGCTGTATGGACCCACAATAGGAAGAAAAGATTCCGATATACCTCTTATCCTGGAGTGTCTAGCCATTGATGCCAGTGCCATCCCCATTGAATTCTCCCAAGCTGAGTTTCTCTCTGGTTCAAGCACCCTTCCCAGGATGTCGCAGCAAGACTGGGCTGCAGAACAAGCAAATGATTCTGTCATTAGTAGAGTGACTCACCTCTTGAATGTTAGAAAACGTCTTTCTTACCACGTTAAACGGCAAGAAACCCGAGAAGTCCAACTCATGCTTTGTCTGATGGACCAACTTGTAGTCATAGATGGAGTCAACTAACTGATTCTCCAGTTTATGTTGTAAAACCAATTACCACAGATGGACCTGAAAAAACCCTTCATCGAAATTTCCTCTTGCCATGTGGTTTCTTAGCCCCTGCCAATTCTATTGATGAAGATAACAGGGTGGAGGAAAAGGAAAGAACAATTCTTCAAAGGGAAACCCAAACTGTTCTGGAGGACATTGATGAACAAATGTATGACGGTGATGGAGAACCAGATTTCTACTTCCCACCAATCATGCAGGATAAGTCATATCCTACCATAACAATTGTTAAGGATGTGCCTTACCCAAGGGGAATGGAAGGAAATTCCTGTGAGATTACACAGAATCCAAATGCACAGCCATTTGAACCTTCTTGAGGTGGGGAAAATACAAACATCCAATTTGAGTACATGCAAGCTGATAGGGAAAACCCAAAGGAAGTAGTAGAATTTTCAGCTAAAAAAGGGAGAAACGGCCCTACCTAAGAACATCTTGGAGCCAGAGGACCCAATAGAGATTGTGGAATATTCGCCTGTCAAGGCACTCGATTCAGAGGCTGTTGAGGTCAACAATGTTGAGTCTACTGCGAAGTTGATAAGTCATAGAACGAAACCTGTTGAGGGAAAAGGAGATGAAATGAGAAAAGATCATTACATTTACATTTAGGCAGACGCTTTTATCCAAAGCGACTTACATTGCATTATACTATACATTGATCATTATACATTGAGTATGTGCAATCCCTGGGATCGAACCCATGACCTTGGCGTTGTTAACGCCATGCTCTAACCACTGAGCTACAGGAAACCTGTTGACTGAGGATACTGTTGAAAGGAATGAACATACCCCTGTGCATGAAGTGCCAGAGCTCAGACGTTCCACATGAATAAGAGAGCAACCTGACAGACTAACATACAAATCATTAGGAAACCCCTTAGTGTTAGTCATGCAGTTCCTGTTTAGTGGTTTAAACAAAGCTTTTACGCAAGCCCTCGAGTCAGATGAATTCCCTGATGTTAGAATACTGACTCCTGACAGATCAATGATTTTATAGGTACACTACATACAGAGACACATGCAGGTTCAGGAGGGGAGGATGTAACCCCTTTAAATTGCACATTTAATTTGGTTTTCCTTTAATTTATATATCATTAAGAAGCTCTTGTAGTTTGACGAAATTCCATGATTGCCGCCAGAGGGCAGTTAACGCTATAGTAAAAATTGTTTAGTTTAGACGAAGAAGATTGCTGAAAACGCATGAGATTGACAATTGCACATGGTTAAAATTCATTCTGTTGCTGAATGTTAAAAAAAACAGTTTTTTGATTTACGTTTTTTCCTTTTGTAAGAACTCTGGTGAGTTTTGCTTGTTTACGCATTACTTTGAATTTATATACATTTATCTTTCTTATATATGTTATAAGAAAAACAATAAACAATAAAAAACAATCAGAGTTATATATGAAATTAAGAGTCTTTTTTGTATGTTTAAACAGAGTTTGTACTTGTACTGATTTCATTAATTGGTGTATGATGCTGTTAATAATACTGTTTCGTTGAATGATTTCATCATTCACACATGTAAATGCCAACGAGTGAAACTAAATACATTTTCCAGCATAATGTCGCATTTCTAAGTTGGTTAAGCTTGTTTATGTTAACAAATGTTGTCACGAGCATGATTAACATGTACTCACAGACATTTTTGTGCAACTTATTAATTTAGAGTTGTTTAATGTGACTGCATTGTTTTGTGCAGATTGTTTTTTAAACACTGATTCTACTTGTGAGATTGTTCGAACGGCGAGCTAGAGTCCGGATCTTGAGTTCATCGTGATTCTGCATGGATCCGTTGAAGTTTAAAGCTAAGCTAAGACATCAGTACACACATACACGCTACCCGGGAAGTAATCAACATAAAAAGGCCTTTACACACTGACGTTCAAGGATTTTTTGTACGTAAAAAGGAATTGAAGGACCAGTGAGATTTTCTTTTATTTCTTTTGTTTTTTATTCTTGGACTTCCTGAATTGGTCTAAATTACAAACTGTCTTTTCCCTTCGATTTCAGAGGTTGAGTGGAGACCAGCAAACTGAGCATTCCTTCGAATTGAAATCTTGTTCAGTTTATCTTTCTTTCTATGCCGGCTGTTATTTCACTTACTATAATTGGCCCCAGTGAGTTATTATTAAATCCTCCCAGAGTTGAACCTAGACTTATTCCAAAATGTATACATTGTAATACACAGAATACTTATTCTGTTGCCCCGTGTTACATACCATTTTATACTGTCCTCTGTGTGCCAGTTTTATAACTTTTCTATGTACAGTTCTATAGGCTGTCATAGACACTGTCAAGCTATTTCTTTTCTCGCACAATTTCCCCGCTTGAAAGGGAGAAACACATCATCAACATAAGGTTGACAGTCAATTAAGTGGAGCGCTTACCAAAGTCGCACAACAACATTTTTACAGATTTTGGAACTCAGTGCACACATAAGGTGCACCGGATTATAAGGCTATATATATAATTTTAACGATAATTAACCTTATGTGGATTAAGGTTAGCCTTAACTGGATTCCACTCTTTTATTTTTGCATCAATTATTATGAAAACTGACATGATTCATAGCAGAAAGGTAAAAAACCTCCAAACAGAAACAAAAATATAAAATGTAAATAAATTGCAAATAAACTTGTTAAACAACCATTGTTTGTCATTCGGATTCTTTGTATCTGCTTTTAACATACAGCATTGTTGAACTGTATTATTTATTACTAAAGAACACTTTTTAGAGTGCAATCTGCAGCATAGTTACATTTACTTGAATATTCAGTTTCAAGATACAAACATGAAATCGGATTAACTACCGTATTTTCTGCACCATAAGGCGCACCGGATTATAAAGCGCTGTCTCAATTACGGGGTCTATTTCTGTACATTATTTTTTGCCTCCCAGTCTTAGTAAAGGTGTGTTCGCTGTCTGTCATCCATCGCTCCCACGCCGCTCGCAACTTCACTTTGAACGCCCTGTTTACACCAATGTCCAGCGGTTGGAGTTCTTTTGTTAATCCTCCTGGAATGACGGCAAGCTCCGAATTCATTTGCTTCACTTGGTTTTTCACAGTAGCGGTGAGATGGGCGCGCATGGAGTCGCAGATCAACAGGGACGGTGATGCATGGAAAAAACCATCCGGTCTCTTTACATACACCTCTCTCAGCCACTCTCTTATTTTCTCCTCATCCATCCAGCCCTTTTGATTGGCCTTAACGATGACTCCAGCTAGAAACTTTTCTTTTGGCAACGTCTTCCTCTTAAAAATGACCATAGGTGGTAGTTTCTGTCCATTACCGTGGCAACCAAGAACTACAGTGAAAGCCGACTTCTCATGCCCCGTGGTGCGTATCAATACCGTGCTGGTCCCCTTTTTTCTTCACAGTATGGTTCACGGGGATGTCAAAAGTGAGGGGGACCTCGTCCATGTTGGTGATGTGGTTGGGCTGGATCTTTTTGTCGGTAATCTTGTTAGTGCAGTAGGTGCGGAAGATGGCCAGCTTTTCTTTGTAATCCGCTGGCAGTTGCTGCGCCACGGTAGTCCTTGCGCTGATGGAGAGATGACGCCTTTTCATAAAACGAAAGCACCAAGGCGGACCTCCTTGAAAGTGTTCAATCTTCATGTCTTGTGCTATCGTTGTTGCCTTCAGTCGAATGGTGACTGTAGAGACGCTTCTTCCGACTGTTCTTTGTTCAATAATCCATTGTTCAAGTTGGTCTTCTATTTTCTTCTATCATTTTCTTGCTTCCTCCACTTCCGAACCATAGATTCATTGATGTTAAATTCTTTCGCAGTTGCTCTATTCCCATCTACAACCGTGTAACTGATGGCCTGCAGTTTGAATTGTGCCTCGTAAGCATGTCTCTTCACTGGTGCCATTTTCGTATTACGTATGTTCTCTAATTTGTTTATCGCTGCCAGCATACGTATTACGTCCCTGTGTCAGCGGGAAATGGTCCGACAGTCAATTAGGTGGAGCGCTTACCAAAGTCGCACAACAACATTTTTACAGATTTTGGAACTCAGTGCACACATAAGGTTCACCGGATTATAAGGTGCACTGCCGTTTTTTGAGAAAATTTAAGGCTCTTAGGTGCGCCTTATAGTGCGGAAAATACAGTATATGATTTTAACGATCAGCTTAGTCACACATGAACTTCAGAAATAATCAACATACTGTAATGATTACGAGTCGACTGATTGCATGACGTCACTGCTATGGACAAACGGAAGGAATGATGTCTTTGAGCACACCTGTGGACAATGAACAATTTTTGGATGCTTTTAAAATGGGGGAAGGGGAAAGATGAGCAGTCTTTTTGTTTGATAATGAACTGTGAAAGGGACTGATTCGCTGTGATTATTAGTCTGCTGTGTCCACAAAAGAAGAAGATCCGTGGCGTTTGTGGCTGGTTAGCACCATCGGCGCTGAAGAAAACCGGGGTCTCACTTATTGGCCCGGAGGTAGTTATTGGNGGGGGGGGGGGATTAGATAGGAAATTAGTGTAGGTGGACACTGGCAGGCTGTTTTATAAAGACCTTCCTATCATTGCCGTGGAGGGGAAGGCTCACAATGAAGAAGTCCTCACAGTGACGGCAGGGCGTCGTCGGACGCGGACAGGGAAGTCCGAAACTGTTTTATTCATTCTATATGATTCATGTGCGTTGTTGTTGTGTTCAGCTATTGGTGATTTTTGTCTCCCTGAATATAGTATATTGATTGCCTGTGCTGGTTTTTACACACAGGGCATGTGATTTATGCTGGAGTTTCTAACTATGGGTGCTGTGTATGTAATGCCTCACTATTTAATGTTTGCTGTGAATTTGAAATGTGTGCTCGGGTACTCTTTTAAATGTGTGTTTACGGATTAATGAGCTTATATGACTGGTGTATGTAATCAAGATATTTATAGGAGACAATGCCATATGGCTGCTATTGTTGTTGATAAAGTATATTCTTTATAATTCTTACTTTTGAGTGTGTTTGAGTGCTCCTCCCGGACCAGACCGGGTTTGAATCAAAGGTGGTGGCAGTAGGTATTAATTCGAAATAGGAAAGTTCACCAGTGGCCCCTAGAGGTGGCTGAATTTATTACAATACTATCGTCATTCTATCAGCGATCGTAAACACAATAAAAAATGTGCAAATATTTACTACACTGAACTACATTTGACTTGAAATAGCTAAACAATGAGCAGATAAACACAGTATGCCCACGGAATCTCTCCGTCCCGAGCACAGAAATTTTTGCTGCGTCACGAACTCACTCGGCATCTGCCGCTACAACAGCCACATCCTTTCGTTTACAGAATCGAAATTAAAGTTCTCACCGGTTGCCACTCCGGGATATGATGATGGTTTGAACGTTTTTGCACTTTCCTTGCATCCAACCTTAAGTTTAGCTAAGAAGTTGCATTAGCTTTCGGTTTCGGCAAAGAAGTTGCGTCAGCTTCGTCTCACGATCCTTTTCCTTCCTTTATTTCCACCTCTCACTCCGATTGGCTGAAGAATTATTGTTATTTTTTTCCATTGATTTTAGTTTGACTTAACAGACACAGTGGCAGAATAATAATAAAAACTGCAAGCAGCAATTACAGGGTCAAGCACATCAACAAATGTATTAGTGGACATCTGTGAGACTTAGAAAAATAAGATTAAGGAAAGCAGCTACAGAAAACAGGTACAACCCATTACAACACAACGATTTATAACCTGTGATGATATCACATTTTACAAATTTTTTTATGAAGTGGTCTGTCTCATCTCATTTGCTCATGTGCATTGTGATGCACCTTTGCGCATCCATGTTTACTATAGCGCTCTGTCCGCTGATCAATGAATATATGTGAATCCAAAATTAAAATCTGTTCATCATATAAATGTCAATGTATTAACCAACATTAATGAACAATGAGCAATACTATGTTACTAATCATGTTACAGTATTTATTAAACTTTGATAACATTAGGTAAAAATACAATGGTACATGTTAGCTCTTGTTCAAATGTAAAATATTAACATGTTTTAGAAGTATTCTTTGTTTTCATTGTTAATTCATGTGTTAATGTTAACAAATATCTATTACCATTAACTTAAGCACTTTTTGAATGTTTTTGAATGTATGACAATCTGAGCCTTTAAAACAAGTGCACTACCTCAAGATGTTTTTGTTTATGTATAATATACCTCTCATTGTCACGTTCCAGACCATATTTTATTGTAATTTAAAGGGAAAAAAAAAACGTTTACACCCTTAACATTAAAGTTTTTTTCCCTGTGGTATTGAAAATGGTATTGAATATCAATATTTTTCAAGGTATCATATCAAAGTTAGAAATCCCCAGAATTAAAGCCATTTTTCATAACTCTGCACCAGTAGGTGATGCTGTGACGTAACTGCATACATCCTCAGGTCATTCCTATGAATACATGTACCAAGTTTCGTGTTAATACACCAAAGCATTAACAAAATACAGCCTTGTATCCATTTTTGCATACTCACCAAAAAATTTGTAGATACAGTATAAGAATGGTAAGAGGTATTGACAAAGTTATGGAGTTATATTTGTGTCAGGGGTGTTTCTAGATACGAAATAAAAAAATTAAAAACATTTAAAACAAGAAAATTTTTATGATGGAAAATGACGTCATAGGGTGTGTCAGAATTTTCCTTCTGTGATCTACAAGCAAAAAGTTTTGATCATAAACGTGAAACTTTGAACTGCTGGTGGCACCACAGGGTTTGAGGTAAACTCCAAATTTGCTATGGTAACATTTTAGACTGCCCACTATCTGTGTGAAAAAAAATTTATACAGTGCCTTGCAAAAGTATTCATACCCCTTGATCTTTTTCACATTTTGTTACCTTACAACCACCAACCTAAATGTATTTTTATTGAGATTTTATGTGATAGACCAACACAAAGTAGCACATAATTGTGAAGTGGAATGAAAATGATATACCGTTTTCAAAATTTTAAGCAAATAAAAATCTGAAAAGTGTGGCATGCATTTATATTCAGCCCCCTGTACTCTGATACCCCTAAATAAAATCCAGAGCAATCAATTGCCTTCAGAAGTCACCTAATTAGTTAATATAGTTAAACCTGTGTGTAATTTAGTCTCAGTATAAATACACCTGTTCTGTGAATGCCTCAGTTGTTTGTTAGAAAACACTAGTGAACAAACAGCATCATGAAGACCAAGGAACTCACCAAGCAGGTCAGGGATAAAGTTGTGAAGTTTAAAGCAGGGTTAGGTTTTAAAAAAATATCCCAAGCTTTAAACATCTCAAGGAGCACTGTTCAATCCATCATCCAAAAATGGAACATGCCACAACTGCAAACCTATCAAGACATGGCCGTCCACCTAAACTGACAGACCGAGCAAGGAGAGAACAGGTCAGAGAAGCAGCCAAGAGGCCCATGGTCACTCTGGAGGAGCTGCAGAAATCCACAGCTCAGGTGGGAGAATCTGTCCACAGGACAACAATAAGTTGTGTACTCCACAAATCTGGCCTTTATGGAAGAGTGGCAAGAAGAAAGCCATTGTTGAAAGAAATATATAAGAAGTCCCGTTTGCAGTTTGCCACAAGCCATGTAGGGGACACAGCAAACATGTGCAAGAAAGTGCTCTGGTCAGATGACACCAAAGTTGAACTTTTTGGCTCAGATGCAAAGCGTTTTGTGTGGCGGAAAAGTAACACTGCTCATCACCCTGAACACACCATCCCATCTGTGAAACATGGTGGTGGCAGCATCTTGCTGTGGGGATGCTTTTCTTCAGCAGGGACAGGGAAGCTGGTCAGAGTTAATGGGAAGATGGATGAAGCTAAATACAGGGCAATCCTG
>JAZGTJ010013048.1:0-15347 GCA_036877575.1 Botia almorhae
CGTAAGTTCTTTATAGGTACACTATAATTACAGAAACTTACACCGTAAGTTCAGTGTACTTACACGGTTCTTTGCGGGTTGTAATCTAAAGCGTTACCGAAACAGCCATCCATGTATTTTTCGCGTACTGTTTTTGTGCATACTGAATTGTCAGCTACTCATTTTGCATACTGATTGTCACATACTCTATAGTATGGGCACGGTGAGTGTTGTTACTACAAAAATCTCAGTCTGTGTTCTCAGCTGTGCTTAATGCGCCAGCAAACCATGCCACAGATGGGCAGTTTATACGGAAAGATTACTTGAGATGCTAATTCTGAAGCTGGATTAATTGCTGTCAATCAAACCATTATTGTTTACCTTATAATGCCTAGTGCGTTTGGTTCCTGCATTGATTGTTACAGACAGGAAACAGGGCGGAACTGATGTTGTAATTGTTTAAAATATAAAAAATATGCTTTTAAATAGTTAAACAGAGCATAGTCAGGCAATTGCCTGGCATGGAAGCCCAGTGGGCTTATGACTGTTCTGTATATGTTCAGCCTATGAAGCTTCTGTTGCTTAAATAGATGGCCGCACAGACCCCTGTGACTGCTTTTGTAGGGCCTAGACAGAGCTAGGGATGTTCTGCCAGTCATTCTGTACATCCCCTGTTGAGTTTAAAGAACAAATGTATTGTGTGCTGTGTTTCTGCTATATGACAGACATTAGATTATGTGTTGGCAATAGTTCAGTGGGGTGGCAGGGAAGGCTGTTGCTATGGTGATGTGCCAGTGGTCTGTTTATGTGTTGTGTGAACCTGTTTCAGATAAAGCCATTATTACACAAGCACAAATCATTCAGTGACACTTGTTAATACTGCTGATGTAATCCAAGATCAAAAAATGTTTTGGATAATAGATGCAGTATGATTAAGTTGTGCCCTTGTCGGAACAAATGGATTTGGTATGGCAACTGAGCCATAACTGAACATTGATTGTTATGCCCATTTTTAACAGAAACTATTCTTTAACCGTATTGCTTGGCAGACAAACATCTCCATCTTCAGATACAGGATCAAGGCTCAAGCTATGGCATACCTAAAAGAGGACTGTGCATAAATGAGGCTCTTAGTCAAGATGAATTGCTCACCACGCAATATGAAATTCCTGAATACTCTAGAGTAATTACTACACTGTCCTGATCAGAATAAATGGACGCATATCACAAGACCAGTGTTGAGGTCATTGTTAGATGGGACAGCTGCCATATTGCCTTGCTAGGTAATAATCCAGAAAAATGAAATGTGGAGGGTGCATCATACTGAGGATAATTCAACTTATAGATCTGAGCCAAAAACCTCCACTCTTTTTGAATTTTACACATTTTTCTTGTGTATCTGTTAAATTCATCCAGTCATTAACTTACATTATAAAGCTTTATCTTTTTTCAGTCTAACATGCAGAGGCAACTATTAAGTCATTAGTACACCAGTTTCCCCCAAAAGTGTACACTGTGTCGGTCTCAAACATTGCTCTATTTAGTTCAGCATCCTAACCAGTCAGCTTTTGTTTAACCAATGGTGTGAGTATGGGGTGGAACTGTGTACCTGACTGTCCAATGAAAGACAAAAGAAAGAAGGCATTAAAACACTTATGTTTTGCACTTATGTTATGCCAGCATCACCGGTTTTACACAGTAAAATAAAAAAAAAATTATAGGTCCAGTGTAATAAATGCCTCTTGTCTAGTTTATTTTATGGTGAAAGTGAAGTGGAGAGACACTTGTATACATATAGTGACACTGACTCACATACACACATACATTTTTGTGTTTTGTGTAGGCCATTTTGATCATCAGATGGACTCCTAATAGGCTTGTGTGTGTTTGTGCCTTTTCCTAAAGAGAAAGATCTTTAAAAGAAACTCCATTTGTGCTGTATGCTGTCCATAGCGAATAGCTCTGTGTATTTTAAGGGTAGATGGAAAAATGTCTTCACTGCCTCCATTTCAGTCTGAGTGATGGAGAGCGCACAAGAGAAAAAGAAGGAAAAAGAGGAACACTGAACAGTTTAAATGCTACAAGTGAAGTAGATTTACTGACCCATGACCCACTGCACTCACAACAACCACACACACACATATTGTACTCCTTCTCTCTCTCCCTTCCTCTCCTTCTTTCTCTCTCCCCCCTCTCTCTGGCTCTCTTTATTTCAAGCACATTCTGAATTCCAGTGTTCCTGTCTGCAGTTTTAATATATTTTGTTTATTGGACGTTGTTTGTTTTTGTTTTGTTGTAACAAAGATTAAAGCCCATGTAATAAATATTGAAGTGGGATGTCAGAGCTGGAGGGAAGGTGTGATGGGATGGAGTTCAAGAAAACCTTTGAACAGATGTTCTTCAGCCGAGGCCACTGCAGTTTGTCATATGCACTTTGTTCGGGTGACCGTTTATCATAGACTTGTTTTGAGCAGTTGAAAGCCATGTTTCATCTCAAACGATAGCACACTCCCGAGCTGCTCGTGAGTCTGGGCTGACGTATTTGTGCATTACCATGGAAATCGCTTGCGTGTGCCAGACGTCTGAAACGAGGAGGCAAATTTCTTTGGATTTGAGGTTTTGTGAGCTTATATTAATATTTCTTATTTTTTATGTTTATACTCTTGATTATTTTCTACTCCTAATTCCTTTGCCTCTCATACAAAACATCTCTGATAGAAATACTGCTACATCCTACGAATTAACAAACTGAGGTGAATCATTCACACACACACACACACACACACACACACACACACACACACACAGTAGAAGATGTAACACACTTAAGCATCAGTCGAGAAGCATATGGTACATGAATAAGACATGTAGGCCTCTGGGATGGCATCAGACCAAAGCACTGACAAAAAGCTGGACCTGCATTTTTACAAGAACACTGAGGACAAACCACTTTTGTTTTTAACCCACTTTTGTTTTTAACCCACTGTCCAGGAAAGTGTCTGTTTTTAGGAGTCTGTGTTTGTGTGCGTGCTTGTATTGAAACGTGTGAACATTTTGCCTCATTGCACACATAAATCTGTGCTGCCCGTCTCTTCCCAAAAAACACAAATCCAAAGCAGAATTTGCACCTCCCTGAGTGCACTGAATCATGCAGTGCTTTTTGTCTTAGTGGTTGCAACTGTGATTGATGGGTGTTTTTATGATTATGCTAATGTCACTCTCAAATCTTCATGTGAATAGCAGCAATATACCACTGCAATACAAAGTTCCCTTCAAACTAAAGAGGAAATCAGCTTTGACACTCTGCAGGACTGTTTTCCAGTCTGTTGTCTCATATAGTATGTGTCCATACAGACCTGTTATTGCAGCTTCCTTTAAAGCCGAATAAGAAATGTGTTCTTCTTTACTCATATTATACAGGATCATTTAACATTTACGTTACTAGAATGATTCACTTTTAAACTTAAAACAATACTGTGTGTGAAAACAAAGTAGCTTCAAAATATTGTTTTTGCTTTCCTAAAAAGTACCTTTATTTGCACAAACAATAATGAGATATTTTGACAGCTCTGATGGCTTTATTTTAAGGTTGTTATTTCTGTTTCATAAGTTTAATAAATCAAATTCAAAATCTTTCCATGTATCCACAGAAGCTGTTTTAATAGTCCCTGTGGAGAACACACACCTGGTTGGAAATCACTGCTTGAGTCCTCTCCCACAGAGAGCTTGAGGCACTAGATGTTGTAGTGTTTCACCATACTGTGGAATTTCGATTATGTTTATAAGGTGGTTATAAACAGAGAGGTAAAGATCAATGTTGTTTGTTTGCTTACACTGAAGTGATGCGAGATGAGTCCTTCATTTTTGGCATCAAATCAGACGTGCATAAAATAACATCCTGTGGAAGCTGCTAATTAAAACATCTCCATAATGGTGCATGTGGATGCATGCTAGTTATCTTCTCTCTATCTTTCTTACTCTTTCTGCTGAAATCTTTATCAGTTCCACACTCTTCAGTCATCATAGCATCATTTATTCAGGCTGATGGCTTGCCACAAATGGGCACCACTTCTATCTATAGAAGAAATTCAGATTCTGTTCATCCATCTGCAGGGTTCATATACAAAACACACATTTTTACTCATGCTAAAACATGTAAGATTAATGCATGAATAGCAGATCTAACATGATTCTTTTTATAACCATATCTCCATTTTGACGTTTCTACGTGCGCATATGTGTGCCTGTGTGTGTTTTTCAAGATTTCCTTAGATGCTCTCTTGCCTTTGTTTCATTTTCTTACCAGATCTGTATTTATCTCTGAATGTTGTGTTGCTTTGTCAAGTTTCCTTCATGTTCTGCCCAGTGTAACTTTACCTCACCTGTACTCTTCGTTTGAGATTATTATTGTTTGTGTATTATTGTGTATTATATAATCCAGCATCCAGCATGAACTCCATGGCATCAAAAAATTGTGTGTGTTCTGCGATGTGAAACAGTTCTTGATGTTTCACTTTATCAGCATCTTACAGTGGCCATCTGTGCCTATTACACACTACAGAGCTGTCTTGGGACAATGAGCAGGAGAACAAATGTTCAAAGTGTGTGTGTCTGTCTGTGTGTGTGTGTGTATGTGTAGAGTATGTAAACACTGCGCTAGTTATATTAATGTGTGTGTCCATGCATTTTCTCACTACAGGAGACTTATTTGTCCAAATGATCAAAATCCAGAGTTATGTGGGGGCTATGTGGCTTGCCCCTGGAGAACCCTTAGCACCTGCTCAACCAATTTTTCAAACTTCCACTTTCTGGTCAGTCTGACCCTCAAGCCTATGAAGCAAATTTGTGTATTTATTTTTACCAGAACATCAAATTAATAATCGGTTCTTGGAACCAGAGTAAAATAATTTCAAGAACCAATTAGTCAATAGTGATAGCGGATGTAAAAGCAACATAAAAGTAGACTTTGTTGCTAGTCTTTTGAAGCCATATGACAGATGAACTCTAATGTTATTCAACACAAAAGATGGAAACCTTCTTAGTCATGGTCAGAGTAACTCTCTTGGGTTTTCATAATTTACTCTAGACCTTGTATGATAATGAGTTCCTGTTTGGCTGTAATGAGAGTGTGTGGTATGATGAATAGATTCAGAAGTATATGGAGGACACTTAATGACTCACCAAGTAAAGACGTGCTGATCACCATGACTTCCAAAATGTCAGTCCCAATCAGAGTTTAGAAAAAAAAGAGGTGAGGAAGTGTCTTTCAACAGCAGAGCAAGCCAAAGACAAACATAAAGCAGCAAGAAAACACAAACAGGCATGTATGCATAGTGAATGCACATGCTGCAGGCCAAATAAACACACCCAATCTTACACACACAAAGTACACAAAATCTACACACATATATAACCTTACATGCTAGGTAAAATATACAGATATGTCATAATTACAAAAATGCCCATATCCGTGTGGGTATGTAGGTGGAGGATCTGATGGTTTATCCTCCTAAGCATATAACACATGGAATTGGACAGCACTATGAAGCTGAAATTATTTGTTCTCCAAATCTATGACCCAAGCACTAAAACAAATCAACTCATCTATCAATCTTACAGATTCACACCCTGCAGCCATCCAGCACATCACTGCTCATTTACTCTGTTGAATCACACTCTGCTGCTGTTTTTAAGTGGACAGAAATAGTGCCTCCCCTGACCATTTGTACAGTATAGTGCAGCTATTGTCTGTCCAGTTCACTTGACTGTTCAGGTGACTTCCCAGATACATGTTAGATCTTATCTTACAATATCTGCCCACTGTTTATTTAGTGACACTATTTCAGAAAGACCTTAGTACTGTGCCAACGTGTTGTTTATGTTTGAAAAAAAATTGTTGTTTATTTCTTTTCATAAATAACAGTCTGACAGTCTCACTTGTGATGCCATTAATTCATTAAAAGGAGTGCCATAGTGTTACTTCTAAACAAATGAAAAAAAAGATTATAATGAAAGCCTTATCACACCCTACAGAATATGTATTGCCTCAGTCAATTTAAAGTTGTGTATATACTGTCCTGTGCAGTGTGGATCTGACTTGTACATTATAGGCCATTTCTGCCACTGTTTACCTAATCTGGTTTATCATTTAAGAACTACTTCAGATGTAAATGAGCAGTTGCAGCTGTGTGTGAGACTGACAGTATACACTAGGGTATTATATGGACATTGAATAAATGAGAAATGGTTTCGGAGTCCAGCCAGCTGCATCAGAGTCACAATGCTAAGACCTTAACAACCCCCTAATGGCCAGCAGTGATCCAATTTCACAGTAAGACCAATTCTCATCTCTCTTACACTCTGATTTTTCTCTTTCACTTTCCTCTCATTTATGACTCAGCACTTGTTTTCTTAAAAAGTCTTGGTAGACGTAAGGACTCAAGCAACATGGGTGTTATTGTGACCTGACCTCCAGGACAACATACAGACTGTTCCAACCCCATCAATCTGGGCTCTCTTTTAATCTCTTGGTTAGATGCTTAATGATCCATGTTCCTCTGAGATCTCTGTGCTGAGTTTGGTGACAGCTGAAATGAACAGCTAATAGGTTATTTACAAGATATAATTTATATCAGATAGTCAACCATTTGGATACCATGAATGAACTTAAACCTTTGATCTCAGAGCCTGAAATCACCATGGCAACATCAGGAAGTCATATACTGTGATACCACATGAATTGTAAAGGAAGCGCTCGTCCTGTTTCTCAGATCTGTCAGATGCATATGAGGAATGGTAGTAAGATTAGAACAGAAACAGGTTCACAATGCAATTATCTCTCATTATCTCTCACACATCAGTGGAAATGATGATGAATGATGAAAAAGATCATTAATATAGTCAGAAAATTGTACAGTTGCTCAATAATTCTACTCCAAGGCGTTATAGGTTTCTTATGATTAGAACTAGGACAAAATATTACTAGCATATCCATTTTGCTGTATGTAGAAATAAGGAAAAATCAAATAAATCAAAATGTTTGTGTTTTAATTGTGTTGAAGATGCTTCTTTTCAGTAAAGAAAGCACAGCCGTAATCAAACCTGAAAACATTGTTACACATTTTCGTAAGTAAATTCTATTAGTAGCATGTCTTAGTCAACATGTCAACAGTCAAGACCCTCAGTATGCCTTGAAATCTGCCACAATCATCTTCCATGCACTAATCTTTACTGTGAAATTGAACCTTAGCTGCATGTAAGTGCATACACACATATATACAAACAAGAATCTTTCTAACCACTTACTGTGTAATTACAGGTGGGAGGGCAGCCGATGACTGCAATGTCTATGGGATGGTTGAATACCACATGCTGAAACACAAAACTGCTCATTTTTCATCTTCTTCATTATATTAGACATTGTAAAAAAATCTGTTTAAAGGGATCGGTCACCCAAAAACAAAAAAAATTTCATCACTTACCTTTATGTGATTCCGAACCTGTATGACTGCTTCTGAACATAAAAATGTTATTTTGTACATTGGTGACCAAATAACAGTGGTACCCTTTGAATTCCATTGTATGGATGCAAAATGACTGAGGCATTTCTCAGCATATCTTATCACTGAAGAAAGTCTGAAATGTCATGAGGGTAAATAAATAATAGAAAGTGTTTTCATGTTGAGGGGAACTATCTCTTTAATTGATAAATTAGGTGTAGTATTTGTCCCTATATTGAGTCAAAGAATGTAAATAAGGAAACAAGTGGTGGGTTTGAGTTTCCCACAATTTTCAACAGTGTCTCAATTTTTTTCTGTCTCCATTTTTCTGTTTCTTTCTCACCATTCTAAAAGCAGCAAGATGATAAATGGACCTTAGATGAATGACTCGAGAAGACTCCATCTGTCTGGATTGGATTCATATTTAAAGGCCCATTCTCATGCAATATTCATACGGAGCCATCGTGACCATCACATAAACAGATACGTCGCATGCATGTGCACGCACACATATGTACGCACAGAGGCACAAGCACACACTCTACCTCTGCTATGAATTAGTTCTGGGTGAGAGCTGAAGGTATTAATAATTAAAGGTCTGTATTGAGTTAGTGCATGGAGGTGCCGTGAATGAACCCTAGAAAGATTTATGGACAAGAAAAAAACTATACGTGCAGACTAAAAACTGCCCTGATCTCAGAGAACTGCAATGAATCTTAATCACTCCTATTATTCAGTTTTAATTCACATCCGAACCATTAAAATTGAAATTAGTTTAGTTGCTGTCATTAAATGTTTAAGTGAGAACATAGTGGTGCCAAAGTTGCAAACTGCAGTAAAGAGCTCTTGCACGTTTCAAGCACTTTGAATTTATTTTATGAAGAAGAAAATCAGGTGGGAATTACAGAAAGCATTGAGACAGCTTAATTGGATGAATGCATCAATATAACAATGATAATCCACATGACCTCTTATACGCAACATTACTATTGTAAATCCAACCTTGTTATTTACTTGTACTGTACCACACTGTTCTATACTGTACTATTCTACTGTTCTGTTGATGCTATCAACTGCACTTTTAACATTTTGTATATTACATCTGCTTCTGGCACAAGACCTGTATTGCTCTGTCATCACACACACATACACACATGTTGGCATATGTGGTTTATGAGGACAAAACAGATAGACGTAATGGTTTTTATATTGTACAAACTGTATATTCTATCCCCTACCCCTAAACCTAACACTCACAGAAAACTTTTTGGCATTTAAAAAAAAAATCACCATTAAGTATGTTTTTTAAGCACTTTGGTTTATGAAGACACAGAAAGTGTCCCCATAAACCATGTTTACATTGTTATACACGTCATTATACACATTTGTGTCCTCATAAACCACATATTTAAACCCACACACATGCGGTGCCTAAGAAATGTGCCTGAAATGCACATTATACCTGTACAATTACCTGGCAATAAAGAGCTTTGACTTGACCTGACATACTCCCATTGCCTGCTTTGTCTTTCCCAAACATTGTATTTATCACACACACAAACACACACACACATTTCACCCTCACTCACATGTAATAAATCAGAGTTGCCTTTATAACCGGGGCAAATACAGCAGTGACAGATTGGCATTATCATAATGGACTGAAAACATGAAAGGTTATCTTAACCCCAATCCTTTTCTACAGTGCTTTAAAATACACACACACACACACACACACACACTGCTTCAGGTGAGCCCCCGCTGTGGTGCGCTGTATGTAAGTAAGTGACAATTAAAGATATGATTGAGTTATAGGATAATAGTGACAACGAGTTTTTTAAAAGTTGTCTGGGAGTCAGAGTATAATGAAGATTGCTGTAATGGCTCTCCATGCTGCTGTGTTCACATGACAGCTGCCTTCTGACACCGTACCTGCTGTGTGTGAGAAGCAGCAAGTATATAGAGTGTGTAGTGTGCACTTTAAACAATCACTTTTTATAATATTGCCGCACTCTCATACTGTTACTGCAGCCACAGAACTCTGATTCTGCCCAGTCAGCTGAATGGCAGCTTTGTTTGCGAATGTAGATAATGAAGAAATGTTCACTATAAGCTCTCAGAGGAGAATTGCATTACCCAGATGTTGCTCTTTCACAGCTCAGGGGACTTAATCGAGACAGTTGTGTAACTTTTTAAGCGTTTCTTTTTAAATGTTCTCCTTGACATACAGCAAGAGAATAGAGCTATAACAATAATGAGAATAGCATTGCTAGAATAATTTTGTCCTAAATTATTTCAGAATTACTTTTCAGAATCACTTTGATTGGAAACGTTTCTATTTGCTCTAAATTCAATTTCATTGCTGTTAATAAACTACAGGAAACAAGTAAGATGTGAAGAAATTTGGTTTCTGATTTTTATTTGAGTCCTATACAGCCCCCCAGACAAGATTTTAAATTGTAGTTTTTCTTAACTCTAAAATGTCCAGAACATCCAGAGAATTCAATCAGGAAAAGCCCCTTGTATATAACAGTACATACTATCCTGTAGTGCATGTGTCGGGAAAACTGTGCACTACAAACTAACCGTATGATTTGGGAGCTGATGTGACAGGTATGTCATTCTATCATTACATTAACTCCATCCTTTTGTATTTTATGACCTGTGTTAGTAAAACAGCACAGATCATATATTTACTGTAGCTGTTCTTGCCTGTATTAAGTTCTTCTCGGTTCTCTCACTAAAGTGAGATTAGATTGCTACTTTAAACTGAATGAGCCTCACTTGTTAAATAAAGGGTGAATAATATAAGCCTCTATAGTTGGTTTATATGCATTTGCAACACCTACTTTCATTCAACAGAAAATGTGTTCAGAGCTGTATGAAAACAGCAGCATGGGTTTTGCTGTACTTATGAATTAGAGCCAGATTAAATCTGTCATTAAAACTGGACCTGGCATGGCATGATTAGTTATTCCCTAAATAACTTCCCACTCATCCTTTTCTTCATTAGTTGGTATCAGTCTGCTTATCAGAGCTGCTGTCACAACTGTTCAAACTGCACTATTTTCTGTCTGTCTCATCAAGCATCTCTCTGTACTATCTTCAAAGGGATTAGAGGAAGAAAGTGGAAAGGGAAGCCCACCTACGGTGCACAGTGTGTGGGAGCGAGCGAGTGGAGTTCAGCCAAACTATGCCTTATTCATCATGCGAGAACTATCAAACAAACAGTCTGATTTCATAAAGTACAAACAATGTTGTGGTTTGTGCTGGTGGTAAATGCCACTGAGACTTGCACGGTTTAAAGTATTTTATTGAAAGAAGTTTTGCTTCATAGTGTTTTGACTTCCCTCTCATGTTCCGGGTGTCAATGTGATTTCAGATGTGTGTGATTTGAAGTGCTGTAGTGCAGTGTACTTAGCTTACAGCTGAGGATAAGGCTAATGGGGAAAGGGCCCCGGGGCCTTAGACTATCAAGGGCCTCCAGATTTGTATCACCTACTTTTCCAGTCTGTTTAAATCCTAAAAAGGATGCTACTTCATGAAATATTGGCGAACATTTGCTTGGATGGAGAAACAAAACACACACATGCTTTTAAGAGGAAAGAGGACAGTTTTAAACATAAAAGATTCAGTACCTGAGCATGTGCAGGATGTCGTGAACAAAACCTAATTTAAAATGTTGTCATCGTGCTTTAACTGCCGCTGTCCCCGCTAAGAGAACCTGATTTGTGAATGTTCTGGTTTAAACAACTCACTCAAATGGAATCAAAAGCATTTTCCACTCATTTCCTTCTCTGCAGAAAAGACACATCAATCTCTCGTGCCTTGTGATTGACAGATCAACAGTACGTCATTCTGTTTTAAATTAACAGGTGCAACATTCAGTCCCAAATCTGCATTCAATGGCATGAGAGACTACAGAGCAATTGCTCACGCAGCAGTGCTATTACATAAGCCAAAGCTGTTCTGCAGTAGCAGTGATACTGGTACTTGGTACTTTATCACAGTTGAACATACAGAGAAGAGACCTGGCTGCAAACAGTGTGTTTGTTGTCTCAAACTCAAGCAGAGTTTTTTTTTAATTCAATCTTCAGTCTTCAGCCCACTGCCTTTCCTCACTGCTACATAACCACAGGCTTTTATTCACCCCCTCCCATACAATTAAACAGCAGTCCTCATTCTACAGAATGATAATCACAGAGACATGTAATGGCTACCTGGGAAGGGAATGAAAAGGGTATAGGGTGTGTTTAAACTGTCAAGACGGAAGTTAACTCAGAGGTGGGTTGGAGAAAGAGAGGCAGTTGACAGTTTAACAGTTTTGGTATTACATGAGATGTAGTCTTGGTGGCAAATGTAAGAAATTAAATGCAGAAATGAATCTTCATTTACACATGCTCATGTCCTTCTAAACCTGACTTTCTTTTGAGTCAAAGTTAGTGGTCACTGTTTTCCAGCTAGTAGTTTACTAGGAGGGAAGATTATAAGTAAACTACCTATTTTTTTGTTAGATTAGGAACACTTATAGTAACTAAATGGAACATCTTTGACACTGTGTTTTTGTGTTCTTTCTAAAGCTTTACAGTTCAAGTGTAACAAGAGAATAACGTGTAAATAATAAAACATTTAGAATTTTAAGCTTTCCCTTTAAATCAGTTACTGACTTGCATAATAATTGCATGATGTATCATATATGAAACATTTAATTTATGTGGTATCAGAGAATCCTGTCTCAGTCATGTGTGAGATAACAATTAAGATGCATAAATTACTGAAAATAAATGTATGCTCATGAAAAGAATGATTACAGTTGCTCATTTACTTGTGGATATCATTACAAAACTAATTGCAATATTAACAAAGCAATATTACAATAGTATCTGCCTAAAGAAAACTAAATTCCCTGAAGCTTTGGGATTTTCTATGATGTGCATCCATTGACAGAGTTTCAGAGCGTAGAGCTTTATTCATGTCTTGCAGATATTGTTGTATTACTTACAGTGTTAAGAGCTACAAAAACGTATGAACACATAATAGCATAATGGTTAGCAGTGACAGAGTGACAGACATGGCTTTAACACCTAGAACAATTACAAGGCAGAGTGGACAGGGTGTATATTTATCGGGATATATACATACAGTGTAATGTGTATGTTTTGTCCAGGTGTCATGTTTTGTAGTCCTAGTTATGGTTATTGTAGTCCTTTCGTATTTTCCCATCCTAGTGTTTCTCAGTGTCGCTTGTTTTCATCGATTACTCTGCGTATATATACCCTAGAGTTTGCCTTAGTCATTGGCAGTTATTGTTTGTAGTCATGCGCTGTCTTTTTGCTATGTTTTCATGTTTATGCCATGGATTATGTTTTATGTTTGCTTTATTAAACCCTTTCCTTTCTGTGTTTAGATCCAGGTTCAATGCCTTTCTTTTCAGCACATTACACAGAAGTGTATCTAGAAATGTATGAAGCCTTCTTTGAATACACACTCACATTAAGACAGACACATGCACACGATCGCCACAGATACGTAAAGGGCACTGCTTTTGTATATATATGCAAATAATGGTCTGAAACAGATTGCATTTAATATATTTTTTGGTTGTAACAATCTATTTATATACAAAAAAATATAAATAGATTTGATTTCTGTATATTTTATTATTACTGCGGTCGACTGGCTTTTGCTTTTGTTGCATGAGTTCAACATTCAGAAACTATGAAGATTTTAAAAAAGACAACAGTATTTAAATATTTTCAGCTACAGGGCACAACATAGAGTTATAAGCAGTTCTACTAGCTATAAGATGTTCAGAGAGGAAGACAATGGAGCAGTCTATAATAAAGGCTATATAAAGGCTTGTAAACCTAATACAACATCCAGCAAAAGACACACCACATGTAAGCATTTAAACAAAACAAACAGGCAACAGCTAAAAGCTCAACAGGAGAAAACATTTGTACATTTTGTGCACAGATGTTTCGAGAGCTGGGTCAAGACACTATCTCACTTTAGCTTGCACACGCGGCTGCTACAAATTTCCCTTCACTTGTTCCTGCAAATGGAATAGGGCTTTGATACCTGATTATCCCACTAATTTCCCACACATTAAACAAAATCATAATAAACTGCCTCCTGAATTCAAATTAGTGCTGCGGAGAAGGCATCTATGGTTTGTGTTATGAAGGTCGTATTGTCAAATGCGCTTTTTTATTTCTTTATATTCCGTGTGGGATGGATCTGTCTGCAAAGCTTTGGCAACCTCATTTTCTGCCCATTGGACTGGTTTCCATATATGGTTTGATTAGCCGTAGGAGCTCAGATGAGTCATGCAATTACGCTAACACGAAGCTCACAGAAATGTAACCATTCGCGAAGACAGATAAAATGCCGTCTCAAAAACAGAAGGGAGAGATGGGGAAGCTACTTGTACTAAAAGACACTGAATATTTGTGAATTGTAAAGGCTACTCTATTCCTATGTTTTAATATATAAAAAATGTACACATACTTATTTAGAACCCTTTTATGTTGGGCACATTGGCATTTCTTTGTGTCAGCTATTGCAGAGCTTATGAGTTCAAGTCACGAATGTTTCACAGTATCAGTATTGGCTAATTCTAAGTAAATGGCTTCTGGGTAATTCTTGAGCAAAAATCTATTCATGTAACGTTCAGACAGCTAGGCTTTGGTTTGTTTGCTTCTGAACTGAAGACAGGTGGTAATTCACATAGAAATGTAGTTATTGTAAATTTCAAATGAAATCTGGAAATATTACATTTCTGACATAGCTATATGATCTATATGATTTTTTGTTATCTGGGAAAATTAGTATCAACTTAGTATCATTACCATCAAATCTGTTATTCTTTACAAATAATAGTATTTTGCTTCAGTCAGACAAATGCTAACCTGAAGTTCTATCGTAGCTATGCTAAAGTGCTGATATATAACTAGGCAGAGTATTATTATAAGTTGATATGGCTACGTAACTGATCAAATGAATGAACATTTGAACACTGCAATAAACCAGATTCCATATACAATTAAAGACACATCATGTATTAAAACATCTAACTCAAGACCCACACATCTCCCTCTCTTGTTGACTTCTGCTACTGGATTGAGCAGGTGGAGAATTTACAAATGATTTGCAAATTTAAGAACTAAAACTCTTGAACTTGCCCAACAACTTTAAAGATACAGATACCCAATCCAGTAGACGAGGTTGAAGAGACCAAAGGCGGTTGGGAAGAATATTCGAGAATAAGAGTCGATTTTGGAGACGTGGACGTGCATTCTGTTCTCACGCCAGGCTCCTGTGCGACAGTCATCGAAACAGCAGAAGAAACTGGTGCAGTCTTTACCGTCCAAACATTCATATGCATAATCATCATCCTCATGATAGGGAGCAATATTGTTCATCTGCAGCAGGGATGTCCCTGGTCTGATGTTAACCATGCTGGGTTTCTACACAGAGAAACAGGAAGGTCACCCCCAGCATATGGCAAAGCTTCTAAACAACACAACTCAATTTAATTGCAAACAACAATAAAACGTGACCTGTGTTAACATGAGCTGAATTAATCAGTAAGCTAATTCATTGTACATGTCATTGATCAGCTAGGTGTTTAGTTTGTTGTTTTGTGTTCTAAACATAATTACATAACATGATGTTGGTTCACCTGTGCATGGCTGGATTTGGTCTTCCTGTTTTGTCGATTGCTTGTGAAGTAGTGCAGAGTTCCATACTCCATAAGAGCAGCGAAGGTGAAGATGAAGCAGACTGACACAAACAGATCCATGGCTGTCACATATGATACCTTTGGCAGGGATTTCCTAGATATGGTGCTTAGAGTTGTCATAGTAA